>JASANR010001556.1:0-161989 GCA_030849635.1 Wallacemonas sp. MBr04
CAGGACGTGGCCGCACGCCAGCGTCACGAGAAAGCGCGTGACCATGTTCACCGTGTAGAGCTCGACACAGCGCCCGCGCAGCAGCTGCAGCCAGTACGGCACCGCGAAGATGCCGGCGAGACCGAGGAACATGGCGTACTGCAGCGCCTCGTTGATCACCCGGATCGCCGTGCTGCTCGAGTAGTCCGGCGTCACGGCGTGGCCAATGTCGAACAGACGCGGCGCCACCACCGCGGCGCTGTCGCCCTGCGTGTAGTCGGCGAGACGGCGGTGCAGGTAGTAGGCGAGTGTGCGGCCCACCACGCCCTGCACGTACACGATCAGCACGATCGCCAGTGCCAGGCGGAGAAAGTTGACCTTGAAGAGTCGCACGTCCTTCCAGAAGCGCGCCACGAGGGGCCCGCGCTGGGGGTCAGCACGCGCCTTCACGATCAGCGCGAGCAGCGACGAGACGAGCGTCACGGCGAAGACGAGCTGGAGGACTTCGTACATGGTGGCTCAGCGCAGGTGGTGCGAAGACGAACAGCGATTGCGAGAGAGTGAGGCTGTCGGAGACGACGCGAATGTTGTGAAGCACAAAAACAAAAACAAAAAAGTGTAGTATAAAGAGTTATGAGGGGGGGGGAAGGAAAGAAAAGAAGCAAAAAGAAATTAGAGTTATGAGGAAGACGGAGTGAGATGTTTGCGACAGTCGTGTCGTGTGATGAAGCGGGACTGCGGTTCACGGATTCACCGGTATTTATGAAGTAGAGCAACGCGTTTTCGAACTATCTTGGGCGTGTGTGTGTGTGTGTGTGTGATGATGGGATTGCACTACCTGGTGAGTCTTCTTTAGTTTGATACGCTAAACGGAGAGAGAAAGGAAGAAACGAACAGCGAGTAGGAGAGATGGATGGTGCGTATGTGTGGAGATGAGTCGCGTGCAGTGAAGGGTCAACGAAAGATGAAAGCGCAGGAAAGCACAACGTGTGTGTCGCACAGCAGAAACAACTACGGCGCCGTTTCCGTTCGTGCCGTCGTCGACCGCGAGACATGCACGCGGCCGTGGGTGCGCGTCTCCACACCAACGACCGCAAGAGTGGTGTTGGGTGGCCGAATCGGGGCATACAGGGAAAAAAGTACGACGCGGAAGACAAGGGAACACGCGCGATCGAGTGAGAGGAGCTCTAACTGCTGTCCCCCTCCCACACTACCCTTCACGGTTACTGACGACAACGCTGCGGTCACAGAATTTCCATTTTCCGTATCTCTTGTGCACCGTTTCTCTTCTTACTGTGACTTTTGTTTTCGTGCTGTGCTGTCCGGCATGACAGCGCGGCGTAAAATCCTCATGGAGAGATGTGACGTTCAAACACAACAAAACACAACGAAAGAACCAATTGAACACAACCAAACGTGTGCTCATGACAAAACAACAACACAGTGTCAACCAAGTTAACTGCACAAACATTGTTTTTTTTTTAATTGCGCAGAAACTGCGACCACCGCGTTCGGGAGAACTCCTTCCAGTTCATATCGAGCTGCTCGTAGACGTCGCCTGACACCTGCGGCGGCCAGTTAATTTCTTCCTCCAGTCGCGTAAACGTGTCGAGGGGGAAGTGCGGCGCTGCGTTCTTGCTGTTCTGACGCACGCCGGTCGGGCGCTCGAGATTGTTGAGCTTGAGCATAATGTTCACGTCCGCGTGATCGCGGAGCACCTTCTCAACTCGAGACATTTGCTCCTCTCCGAGATCAACTTGCAACATGACGTACCGCGCGTAGGGGATCACCGTGTTGTCCGCGTCGCGGAAGCGTGAGTACGGGCGCATGATGCCTTCGTTGCTGAACTTACGGATGAGGCCGCCGTGATTGTACACCGTGACGGCAATCTCGCGCAGCGCTTGGCTCGTCTGCTTCCGCGGCCGCGGCTTCATCACGAGGACGCAGCTGTAGAAGACCATCGTCACGCGCGCGGGGTAGAGCAACAACTAAAAACAAGCAAAACAGAAAGAATCAATCAGCGATTGGCACTCACTCACTCACACACTGTTGACACTTTCGTGCGTGATTTGATATTTGAAAGGAGAGAAGAGAGATCAGGAGAGAGAGAGAGAGAGAGAGAGAGAGAGAGGGAGGGAAATGGCAAAAGGCAGTCGTAGAGAGCTTTTTGTGTGGATCATGTGCTGGGGAAACAGCCAGACCTTGTGACCACGTTGCGCGTCGTTTCTTTTTTTTTTTTTCTGTTCTGTCGTTGCAAGGCAGGCCAGGCACGCACATCCGCTGTCAGGCATGGTGCAGGACTGCGAACGAAGAGATGGCGATCGCAAGAGCAAACAAAAGCATACCACCACCTTCTCTCTCGTCACACGAGCGCAACACGTATGATTCCTTTTCTTCTTCTTATTATTGCATTGTTCACTAACGTGTGCTTTAAGTTGAATATTACGTTTCGCAAAGGAAGAACCACCACCACCACCACCACCACCACCATCACTACCATCACGTCGACTCAAGGAAAAGAAACACTTCTTTAGCTCGACGTCACTAACCCAACAGGGCGTCGCATAGTTTGTTTTCTTTCATTTTTTGCCGTTCACTGGCCCGTCAACGCCCAACAGCTTCTCTCGCTCTCTCTCGCCCTCTTCATTACCCAGAACGCTCACCAGGCAACACGGTGTTCTCCTTCAGGAAGAAGTTGAGCACGACGGAGCTCGTCGTTTCAATCGCGTACCGGTACGATGCGCGCACGTAGGTGTCGTAGTCACGCGGCGCCATAAAGTGTTCGTTCTGCACCCAGCGCACGAATTGCGTGCGTGACGCGTCGCCCCGCGTGCCGCGACGCACCGCCTTCTGCAGTCCACTGCCGACCGTCTCGGACGCATTGCGTGTCTCCGCGGTTGGCGGTGTCGTGACCGCCGTTAGCGAAGACTTCTTCTGCTGACGCGTCTGAAAGAACGGTTCCGCTGCGGCGCCTGCCTTTTCATCCGCTTCATCTTCGACCTCCGTGTAGACTTCACGCGTCAGTGGGTAGGCGTCGTAGTTGGACGCCCCGCGCACAATCGCGACCGGTACATCCGGATACTGCCGTGTCATGACTGTCAGGAAGCCGATGCCTTCCATCGCCTGCACACACGTCAGCGGCAGCTTCGCTTCCATCTCGCGCAGTTTCGCCGCAAGGCTCTCCGAAGTGGCGGCGCTCACGGGAAACAGCAGCGCACGCGCGTACTCGCGGCACAGGATGTCACTCCGAGTGCCGGCCAGGATCTGACTCGTATCGACCTCCGCGCAGTTCAACACGAGCGGCGACTCGGGCGCGGCGCGATTGTAACGGTACGACACGTTCACCGCATCGGCAATCACCGCGCCGTTGACGGTGTCATTCAGACTGACGCGCGTGTACTCGGGCACGGCTTCCTGCGCGGCCCAGAACTCACGCATGCCCGCCTGCACAATCGGTGGAATGGGGGGAAACTCCTGGTAGTACATCGCGCCTTTCAAGTTCTCCGCGTAGCCGTCTCCGATGTCCTTGCCGGCGCGCTGCGCAAAGTCGCATGGGCCAAAGAAGGTGTTCGACGTGTGCATCGTGCACTGCGGACGTGAGCAGAGTGACGGCCGCGGGTTCTCCTCGATACAGAGGCCGCACTCCTGCAGCACCGCCGCCGCCGTCACACAGACGGAGCCGAGGCCGACCTTGCGCTCATGCGTCTCACGGGCGTGCTTGTAGTTGACCGATGGCGCGTGCTTGAAAATGGGGGAGCGCAAGCGGGCATCCTCGCCTTCCTCGGTGGAGAGGCCAACGTGGAGGTCCCACTCGGCTTGACACTCGGGGTTGGTCGCGGCCTCCACGTTGGCGCGGGTCCACGCTGTGCCGGCAGCACGCGCCTTGCGACGGCCACTGGTTGATGTTGATGTTGTTGTTGTTGTTGTTGTTGTTGTTGTCGAGGAAGACCACTCGGCACCACCCCCGGCCGTGTTAGTCGACGATGATGGCGAGGCGACCTTGGTCTTCGTCGTCGCTGAACCGGTGTCGGACGGAATCGTGCGATCCGCGGCGTGCAGGTTCGCCGCCGTCGACGATGGTGACCAGCCACCGAGCTCGACAACCGGCGAGACACCCGCTGTGCCCATGAACGTCATGCTCTTCACGGTAAACATCGGCAGCGACGCGACCGCCGCGGTGCACACAGCGGAGCGACTCACGTGAATGCCGGTCGTCACGGCAAGCACCGGCACGTACTGAATCGCGTGCGCGTCCTTGGCCGGGTCCAGCACGCGGAGCGAGAGCGGGTCGCGACGCGGACGCTCCAAAAAGCCAAAACTGGCGCTCTGGCAGTCGTTCCCGAAGTCAAGCGGCGTCGTGAAGCGCATCGCGGCGTGGATAAAGTGCAGCTCGTGAAGGCCCGAGTAGGTCCCGTTGTCCGCCGCGAGCATGACGTGAACGCCAACCTTGGCTCCGCGCTCGCGCGCACGCCAGGCGTCTGGGGTCAGCTCCAGCAGCGCGCTCATGCGGGCGTGCTCATCAGCTTCGACCGTGGGGTCCTCCGTTGTGCTGCTGCTGCTGCTGCGATCATCACCACCACCGCTCTTCGCTGCTGCTGCAGACGCGGTGCGATGCTGCGCGGCGTAGTCGCTGCGCTGCTGATCGCGAATGCGGACCCGACGCTCCCACAGTCGCGATTGAGTGATCAGAAAGCGGCGAATATCTCCAGCTTGCGCCTCCGTCGCAGGGTGCGTGCTGAGCCAGTCCAACAGCTTGAGGTTCAACGTGTCTGCGAGGGTCGTGGTGCTGCTGCTATTGTTGTTGTTGTTGTTGTTGCCGGATGTGCGTCCTTGGGCTTGCCGCGCGTGACGCCGTGCGGTACGAGCCTGCGCTTGCTGTCGTCGCTCAGACGGTCGCATGTCTTCCTCCGCCCACTCCTCCAGCCACTCCCTGTCCACCTGCGACTGCGACAGAAACTGCAGCGGGGCCTCATCGCGAAAGGCGCCGTCGAAGAGCGCGTGCCAGAGCTTGTTGAAGAGCTGGACGTAGTCGATCATTTCCGCGATATCAGCCTCCTCCTCGTGTGACGCCCGGAGAGCGATGTTGTACGCTGTGAGGGCACGCACGTTGTAGTCGGTCAGCTGAGCGCGCGTGCCGTTCTCGTCGATCGGGAAGCTCAAATCGGAGACGTTCAGCGACGACTGCAGCGCGAGCTTCCACAGGTCCGCGTTGTCGCGCACGATCGCCGACGCGTGTGACGCTTCCTCTGGTTGCTCATCCGCTGGCGGCGACGATGGCGAGACGGACGACTGCAACGCCAGCAGAACAGCTTGTGCACCAGTGATGAGGCGTTGCTGCTGTGCCGCGGCCTTCTGCGCTTCGGCGATGACCAGCTGCGTTTCGTTCGATTCAAAGTAGTAACGTCCTTGTGGGCGTGGCAACCGCACCTCACCGAGATCGTTGAAGAAGTAAAACCCAATCGCCCCGAGGAGGAGCGCGTAGGCGAAGACGTAAAGCCCGCAGTTGGCGCCGCCGCGGTTGCGGTTCGCAACGGGTACGGGTGCCATCTGAGAGCGAGAGAGAGAGAGAACGGCAGGGGAGGGGGGCAAGAGCCTTGCCAGTCTTTGGGCGTCTTGCTGCTTCCTGAAAGAAACAAAGAAAGGAAAAGTGGAGTGAGAGAGAGAGCGAGCGACGTTTGTGGGGCAAAAAAAAACTGCATATGACAACGAGGGAAGAGGATGCACGCGACGCTCTGTCTTGTCATTGGGGGGGGGCAGGGGGATCACACACACGATTTGGAGGGCGATGAAACACACATGCCTGCCAATATGGGCATGAGGGGGAGATGAGACAGATAGAGATCACTGCTAGCCCAGTTTGTGATGTGCGTGTACGTGCGCCAAGCATTGTGGCACTGTCCTCGTTGGTTTGGCGCGTTTTTTTGTTTTGAGTTAAGCGCAGTTAATCACGCACGTTCGCGTTAGGCAGGATTTGAAAAAAAAAACAAAGCAATCCCACATCCATTGCCAAGAGTAGTCACAGCGCAAAAACACAACAACAACATCATCTTCATTCGTATGCATGCTTTCTTTCCATTTTCTTCTTAACTCTCTGCGTCATCTCTCGCACATTATGTTGAGTGTGACCAACACAAAACAACTTCGTCAATAGCAACCACGAAACAACGCCTTCACTTCTTCGCCGTAAAGTCGCGGCCGCCAAAGAAGTAGTTGCTCAACACAAACGCGGCCGTTTTGACGGAGTAGTGGAACGAGGCCATCACAAACGCATCGTAGTCCTGCGCCGCCACGTAGCCCGTGTTCTGGCTCCAGACGTACGCACTCACCGTCTCGGCACCGTCACTCTCGTTGGCCAGTGCCGCGCGCGCTTCAGGGCCAAGCTCCACCCAGTGTTTGCCAGTCGACGTGGATGCATTCGTGGCGGCATCCGCTTTCCGCAGCCGCTCCACGTGCGCGTTGGACAGGTAGAGCTTGTGCTGCGGATACGCATCGTAGTTCGACGCGGTCCGAATCACAGCCACGGCCCGATCAGGCGCGTCGTACGACACACTTTGGAGAAATCCGTACGCCTCCATCGCCTGAACGCAGACAACCTCGTCAGGCGTGTACACGTGCGGTGCGCGCCCGTGTCGGGGCGCGAAGCGACGCTCAGCCTCCGTCAGCAAGTCCGCGGTGTGTTCACGGCAGAGGTAGTCGCGCTCGGCTCCGACGAAGATGGCGTTCATCGTGGACTCCGCGCAGGTCACAAAACTGGGTGTCAAGGCCGCGGCGATGTCCCCGACGGCCATGCGGGCGGCGTGCTCGCGTGCTTCCGCACTGTGGTTGCTCGCGTGTGGTGTGTTGGGCGTCGACGTCGCCGCCGCCACCACCGCGTCGTTCGCGTACCAGTACTGCCGCATGCCCTCACGCACGGCGACGGGCACATCCGGAAACGACTTGCCACTCGACGCGGCCATGATCTCGCGCGCAAAGCTGTCGTCCATCGCAAACCGGTTGATCAGCTTACCCAGGAAACCGTAGCAGTGTGGACGGCTACACTGGTTCGTCTCCACCGTCTCTGTGCATAAGCCGCTCTCCTGCAAGAACGCACTCGATGTGACGCAAATGCTGCCGACAGACAATGGTTTTGTTGTTGTTGATGTTGTAGATGACGGCGAGGACAGCACGCGTGGGGAGCAACCATCCGCATCCAGCTGGGTCTCCGACTGAAAGAGTTCGAAGTTCACATCGCGATGGAGCAGCGGCTCAACCGTGGCTTGATCTTGTTTCGCGGCCTCCGATGCGACCTGGGCCTTGTACTGTTCTTCCGTCAGCGTATGCGCCGGCTGAGCGCGGTGCCGGCCACGCGCGTCCTTCTTCTGGCCACCACCAACGACTGCGTCGCTGCGTTTGCTGTCGGCGAAGTCAATCTCCACGGCCGCCTGCAGCTCCTTCAGCATGGCCTCCTCGTGGTGGAAGAGGGACGTGTTGGTGGGATCCCACCCACCCACCATCGGCGAAAACCCAGACGTGCCGATCCACACCATCTTGTTCAGCGTGACCTTGTGCGTCTTCTCCCAGTTCACGACACGGCGCGTGCAGAGCGCGGCGCTGATGTAGCCGATGCCGGACGTCACAACCAGCGAATGGGTGCGTGTGACGCCATCTGCGTGGCGAATGAAACCACTGTAGACACTCTGGCACGGCGAGAGCGGCCACTCTTTGCGCTCCTCAAGCGCGTCGTAGAGAAAGCCAAGTTCGTGCGCACCAGAGTAATCGCCGCTGTCAGCGCACAAGAAGGCTGTCATGACTGTTGATGATGTTGACGTCTCGGTGTCGTTGGCAGTCACGACGGCAGCCGTGCTGTGCGTGGCATGTGTGATGAGCACACACAGAACAGCGAGCACGACACTAACGGAACGACTCCACGACCTCATGACGATTTTGACTAACCAAGTCACATAAAAAGAGAGAAAGAGAGTAAAGGTTCAGAGCGCAGAGAGAGTGTGGTGTGCGGTAGCAGACAAAGAAAACGATCACAACAAACACAGCACGAGACTGCCGAGCGTCTGCGACTGATTTCACAACTGTGATTGATCACACGCATTTCATTCGTACAATCCATTGGCTCGCTGCTTCCCTTTTTTTCTTTTCGTGCATGCAAGTGAGGATGACCTGGAGAACGAGCAAATGAAAACTAGAAATCACTTTGTTTTTCTTTCGGTGATGTTGGTGGGACATCGCAAATCAAGGAGCACAGCAGTACCAAAAAAAAAGAGACAAAAAGACCAAACAACCAAGCCCAATAACATCACACTGAGAACTCCCTTCCTGCTTTTTGTTTTGTTGTTGTGTAGCTATCAGACGCGTTAACCGATGAGTACACGCAACTTGCGCGGTTCCATGTCCTCAAACGCGGCCCACTCGCCAGCGAGCAGCACAAGGCGGCCCTGGCTGTCGACCTCTCCACTTTCCTCCGTCTCTGTCGTTCGTGGTGGCGCCACGCGTGCTTTTAACTCTTCGTACACATCTTGGTACTGCTCACAGACGCGCTTCAGAAGATCACGTGCGAGTGCGGCGCGATCGGCGTCGTCCGTCACGGCACTCAGGAGCGGTACGGACGGCATCACACCCGTCGCCGCGACACGGTTGTAGAAGTCATAAAGCTCGGCCAACGCGTCCTTAACCAGGCGATGCTCAATTTGTTGTTGCTGTTGTTGTTGTTGTTGTTGCAACTGCTGCTGCTGCTGACCTGACGTGGAGGACGCCGAGAGACTTCCTGCCGACGTCGTGGTCGTCACGCGTTTCTCCGCGAGTCGCTCGAGAAGTTCGGGCGGAAAAGCAGAAAAGTTGCGAACACCGTACTGCGATCGACTGTTGAGGGACAGTGATGCCGGATCTGTACTGCTGCTGCCCGTGTCGTTCGTGTTGTTGTCGCCCGGTCCTTGGCGTAGCCGCACCAGACTCAAGAAAGCCGCAAAGTAGGTCTCTGCGGCCGCTTCTGCGAGCAGACTGAGCAGCGCATCACGTGAACGCTGCCAGGACGTCTCCATGGTGACGGCAAGCGAGACCAGAGATGTGACGATGTGACTTCGCGACTCGGCAGAGGCGGATGGCGTCGCGCGCGCGTGGACGACACCCAGTGCAGCGCGATACGTGTTCATGCACATCACGGCCTTGCAGGCGTCATCCAGCGCGTGCACCAGTGGTGCGTACGTATCGCGATCACGCAGCGCGGCCAACGTTGGTGTCAGCATCAGACCATTCGCCACGCCTTCCTGATCTTCTTCTGCTTGTTGCTGTGCGCTGTTTGATTCGGGGTTGCGTGCCTTTGAGCGATCCGCGTCCGCGGAGAGAAACGCCGCGAAGTGTGCCAGCGCGTGTGCGAGAAAGAGTGACTGCGCGGAGACGGCCTCTGTACTCTGGCGCTGTGCTGCTGCTGCAGACGTCGTTGCTGTTGTCGTTGTCGTCTCGTGTGGCTGCGCGGCGTCCGCGACGGCGGCAAGGACGCCTTCCTGTTCTTGACGAGCGTGAACAAAGGTGTCAAAGGCACTCACGCACAGGCCCACTTCCGGGGACGCGGGAAGCACGAGTTCGTGCAGCGCACGCGAGAGATCAAAGGCGGTACGGCGCGCAACTTGCTCAGCGTTTCCGCTGTAGACGCCACCGTCGTCGGCCCCAGTCGCTGCCGTGGCCGCAGCGGCAGCCGTCTCTTGCTGATGGCGGATGAGATAGTCCAGCACAAAATGGGACAGAACACGCGAGTGCGATGATGATGTTGTTGCTGTTGTCGTCGCTGCGTTGGTGGCGTTGGCAGCACCAGCAAGACGACGCAACACACCTTGGCGCACCACCATCGCTGACACACTGTCCAGCCAGTGAGCGACCAGGAGCATCAGCATGTGCGTGTAGAACTCGCTAATCGCCGCCTTCGCGGTCACCCCCACATACACGGTGAGCTCCGCCTCCGCCCCGAGAAGTGGAGTAAAGGTCGCAGCGCTGTAGTACTCCACAAGCTGCAAGAGTGAAAAGGCAATCTGGGCAGCACGCAAGACACCATCGAGAAGGGTTGTCGCCGTGCTGATTTGCTGATCGCGTGTGTGAACAGCCATGTACGGTGCGATGCGCGGACTGAGCTTGCCCTGATTGGGGTTGAAGGCGCTCGCCCAGGCCTCCGCACCTGCGCCGTGGTCACCACCAAGATGAGTCGCCGGGACGCCTCGTGTGCCATCGGCGTTCTCCACGAAATTCTTCGGCTGCATCGACCTTCCCGTTGCCGCGAAGAGCAGCTTCGTTAGGCGGCCTGTTAAGCCGCGAGGGCCTTGACCCGTCGACGCATTCTGTCCTTGAAAGCCCGGATTACCACCCAATTTTGTCGCTGCTGCTGCTGTTGTCGTTGTTGCTCCTCCAGCGGCATGATCACTTGCGCGCCTCACAAGCGTTTGAGACGCGACGAGCGACGACGGGGACGCTGCGCCGGTGTCTGCTGATGACGAGGTCAAGTACGACGTGTCGGTCGTCACCTTCGAGAGCCGCAACAGCGCCGCCTCCAGCACCGACGCGAGTTGCTTGCACACACCGCTGAACACGGTGGAGAGCAGCGAGGACTCCGACAGCTTCGTCGGGGCCTTGACGGAGACGACGGCAGCGGCAGAAGCCGCAGCACCAGCAGCCGTGCTGTTCTTCTTGGTCGGGTCTTGCTCTTCGGCTGAGGCGGCGACGTCTGTGGCGAGCACGTCCTCGCTTGCAGACCAGATGCGATGCATAAACGCTTGCTCGACGACGACTGTTTGGTGCAGCCAGGCAAAGAGCGAGCCGAAGAAGAAGACGGGATCGTCAAGCTCAGCCTCCAACGGACGGTCACCGTGTGCTGGCATCGAGCTCGCGCGACCAGTGCCGGCACCGCCACTCTGATACGTGCCGCTCTGCGAACTGGCCCCAGCACCCGTTGTGAGGAGGTGGTGGTACTGCCGCAGGACCGATGCGCGTCGCAGCCGGGCCACTTCCTCCATCACCTGCTCCCACTGCGGGACGTCCTCGTGCCGCAGGAGGTTCAGGCAACGGAGTAAAAAGGCCGACAAATCCGGCTCGTCCGTGTTGACGTTGTGGGCGGCGGAGGCCAGCATCAGTTCACGCGTCGCAGCGGACGAGGAGGACGTGGCGTTGTCCGACCAGATCGCAGCGGAGGACGTCACCGAGGAGGACAGCGCGGTGTTGACGAACCGCGCAATGCGCATCGTCGCGTGCACAATCGCCGTGTACGTTGACTCCATCACCGCCGTCGCCGCTGCATTCGTTGTTGTCGTTGCTGTTGATGAGGTGCTTGGATCGTCACGGGATAACGACTGGTGCCCCGCACCGCGTTGAGCGAGTAGAAGACGACTCTTGCGGTGCACGTCTCGCGCGCGATCGAGCACGTCGAGATACGCCGGCGTGATCGGGTCCTTCTCCAGCACGCGTTGCTCCTCCGCACCAAAGAGGAACTTGTGCTTGAACTCGCGCACGGCTTCGCTGCGCTGCTGCACCATTTGCAGCTCCGTCTGCAGCGTGGCGATCTGAAGCACGAGCTGCTCCGTCTGTGTGGCCTGCGCATTGACAACCTGGGCGAGGTCAGTCGCGCGCTGGTTGACATTCTGCACGCTGGCCGAAGCTGACCGGAAGGCATCGTAAAGAGACGCGAACTGCTGGAGGTACTCCTTGTGAATCGATGTTGCGCGCGATTCGAGCAACGTGCGAAGTGCCTGCGGGGCGACCGGCATGCTAGTGTTGGTGGCTGCTGCTGCTGATGATGATGATGTTGATGTTGGTGCTGTTGTGGTGGCGGCTGGTGCGAAAGACGGCGCGGTACTTTTTCGCGCGACCGTGCCAGGGCCAATAGAGGCGATCGCTGCGCCACCGGCCGCGTGCGTCTGTGGCTGTGTCGTGCTTTTGCCTCCAGGAGAACCGCCCGTCGCGGTCGTCGTCGTCGACGTTGTTGTTGTTGTTGCGGATCTGTTGGTTGTGGGTGTGGGTGCGACCGCCTTGAGGTACTCGATCAACTCTTTCAATTCGTGATTCACGGGCATGTCCAGAAGCTCCTTGACGCGCCTTTGTAGGACGAGGTTCTTGCCACTTGTGACGCTTCCCATTGCCGTCGACGTGGTCGCTGTCGAAACGCCAATCTCAGTGTTGTTGTTGTTGGCGCCAGTCGTGTTGAGTTGACTCACGCCAGAGGTGGAGGGGCGATCCTCGCTGTTCACCACATCTGTTGCTGCTGAAACAGCCGCATAAGGCGAGCCGCAAGGTCGGGACGTTGCGCTCGTCGTCGTGACATCTGGTGGCGCCGCTTGTGCGCCAACGACGTAAGGATTGCGACTCATGGATCGTAGCGGCACAACAAACGATAAACACAGCACACACACACGCACACGTCTTTCTGTGTGCCGCTCAAGTTTCTTTTCCTTTTTGTGTGATGCGTGACGCTCACTTGCTATTGTGTTCTTGGTGTTTCTTACGGATGAAGCGACGAAAAAAAAGTGAAAGAGAGGGAGAGAGAAAGAGAGATGGTGACGGAGTGGTGTGTGCGTGTGTGTGTGTGTGTGTGTGTTCGTGAGAACCAAGTGCTCATCCATGGCGTTGTGAGACAGCACGAAACACGACAAACCGGACACCGATACGTCCGGGTCGTGCTCTGAGGCCAGCAAAAAGCGTGAATGAGCGCGGAGAAAGAAAGGAATACAAAACCAAATCTTGAGGTACGTCTCTGTGTGAGCGTGCGCGTTTTATGAAGACCAAGTAGACATGCACACACGCTGTCAGTGTGACGTCTTTTCATTCGACAGGACTGTTTATTCTTGTTTTTGAGTGAGTGTGTTGGCCTGGAGGCCAAAGAAAGAAGTCTGATTTAAACACGTATTGTTTTTTTCTTTTAATGTTCATCTTCGCTTGTTGTTATACGTCGATTAAATGCTGCTGTGCGTTCGCTTGAAAGATGCAAAAAAAAAAAAGATGTGGAGAAAGCAATGTGGGAACAACAACAACAAAAACAGCAACAACAAAAGCAACAACTCACTGGAAGAGGTCCACATGGAACGCATCGGAGCCCCCGAGAAGCATCGAGGAGCGCTGCCGGCCGCCAAATCCACCTTGCCGCCGCCGCGCCAGACGCAGACCACACGGGGCCGCAAAAATGTGCTGGAAGGCCATGCCCTGCGAGCCACTGTCGATCAAAAATTGCGTCGCGTGGTCACCCGTGCTGTCGTCGCCAAGACGGCCGCGCATGGCGTGCGTCGGCTGCACATCCGAGTGCGTTGACGAAGAGGATGAGGAGGAGAGCGCGTGGTCCTCACCACCACCACTCGCCTCGCTCGCTGCATCGCGTGCCTTGTTTGAGATCGCTTCTGCTGCGGTCGTATCGCATGGAGTCTCAACAGATGCGTCAGAGACGACGGCGCGCCCCTTCTCGAGCAGCAAGTTGAACGCGGTTGTGCCCAGGGGGACCGGCTTACCGATGATGATGCACTCGGACACGGAGAGCTTTGTGTCGGCGCGCTGCATGACGGCCGCGTTGTACAGGTGATCCGTCGTGCGTTCGAAGGAGGCCATGGTGAGGACGTTGCTGTTCATCTTGTGGATGCCGTACCGCGTGATGCCCAGGACGACACCACGGTTTGTCATGAGGTCCGCGAGGAGGTACACGTGGCGAATGTCAATGCTCAGCGAGTAGGCCTTGAGAATACCGCCGATCTCGTTCACAATGACCTGACGCGCGGCTTCAATACCGAGCGTCTTCTCGACGACGGCGACGTGGTTACAGACCGTACGCGTGCCGTCCACGTGCGGGAGAGCCATCACAGCGCGCAGGTCCGTGCCCTCAGCGATGAGCTCCGCCCCATCCTTGCTCAGCATCACACGCTTGATGCCGGCGATGCCGCCCACGTTCAGATCGGGCAGCGTCGCCATCAAGAAGCGCGCGTCGAAGTGAAGGGGAATGGCGTCGTGTGCGTACGGGCGAATGATGAGGGAGTCCAAGCTCACCACCTGGAGACACTCTTCGCGGATGTGGCGCAGCGTGGACATGGGCTTCAGCGCGGCTTGCAAGATGCGTGAGCGCACCTCGACCGCGTCGAGCGGGAGCAACAGCTTGCGGATCAGCGGCATGTTCAAGAAGAGCTGGAGGTAGTAGCCAGAGGCCGTCATCACCTCCACCATGTCGGAAAGGATTTCCTTGAGCAACACGCGCTCGACAAGTCCCTTGACGGTGCGCGCCGTGTGAACCTGTAGCTGCTGAAGCCGAAGTGCCTGAGCCGCCGCGGTACGCGCGTCCGCCTTGCTGTGAGACTTGGACTTGGACGCGCTGCCGGGCTTGTGCGCCGTCTCTTTGTCTTCTTCATCGCCGTCTTCGTCGATATCCTGATCGGTCGTGTCCACCACGACGGGAGCGGTAATAACAGGCGTGGCGATGTTCACGTTGGCGTTGATGATCTCCACGAGGCGGGGGACACCCTGTGTGATGCTCATGCTCGCGACACCGGCAAAGTGGAACGTGCGGAGCGTCATTTGCGTACTGGGCTCGCCAATGGACTGGGCTGCGATGGAGCCACACGGTGTGCCCGCCTCGCAGATCTTGCGCATGTACTTGGCGGCACAGCGCTGAAGAAAGTGGAAGAGCATGGCGACAGTCAGAGGGAGCAGCTCACTCTGCAGCGCTTCACGACCGCGGTGATCGAGTGCAACACTGCCGTGGCTGTTACTTTCGTCGGCTTCGTCCTTGGCGTGGATGGACGCTTTGCCACCACTGGGTGACGTCGCGCGCTTCTTCGACGACGACGAGGATGCTGATGTTGCCGCCTTCTTTTTCTTGGCACCAGCCTTGGTCGTGCTGCTGGGCTTGCTGTCCTCGCCCTCCTCATCACCAGTGTGCGCGGCCACGTTGGCGCTGCCCGACAGCGAGGCCAAGGCGTGGTGCAACGCAGGGGATACGAGGACAGAGCTGTCAGGTGATCCAGCGTCAGACGCCTTGCTGTTGTCGTCGACGTCGGTCAGATTCAACAAGGCACGCAGCTGAGCTTGCTCGACGATCTTTTGCTGCACGAACTCAATCACGGTATCAATGAACTTGGGGCTCACGCGACTGCGGAAGCGGCGCATCATGGCACGCTCACGCTGACGAGGCTGCGCAGCACGGCGCTTCGCCAGCTCACTCTCCACCTTTTGTTGCCAAACAGTCGCTGTTGGTGTTGCTGTTGTGGCACTTTCATCGCTGTCCGCCGTCGACGGCGATGGCAGTGCAGAGAGGAGCTCCGCGGCGAGACCTTCGCTGTCCTCGAGATCCTCAAGCGACTCGCACAAGTCCACAATGCGCGTCTCCTCATCGGCGATGTCCTTCTGCGCGGTCACACGGGAGTGCGCGAGGCAGGCACGCACAAACGTCGCCACCTCTTGCGCGTTGAGCGACTGAACACGCCAGTGGAGAAAGTCATCCTCCAACATGGCGTACGGCGATGACAAGGCAGACGCATTCGACGCTGCTGCTGCTGCTGCCGCTGATCGCTTTGACGACTTGGCCGTTGTTGTTGTTGTTGTTGTTGCTGCGGCTTCGGCGAGCTTGCCGCGCGCCGCGAGTTGCTTTTGTGTCCTGCGAGCGTACGTTGCACGTGCCGCGAGCCACTCCTGCGCGAGGTTGAGCGGGGCACCGTTGGCGCCCTCCATCAGCCACGGGTCGAGTCCATCCTCGCCGTAGCGCAGCTGCACCAGCGTGCCGTGCGCGTTCCTCACGGTGCCGTCGTACTGCACGCTCAGGTTCTCCATCGCCTTACTCAGGCGCCGGTAAATGTACCCCGTCTCGGCGGTCTTGACGGCCGTATCGACGAGACCCTCACGACCGGCCATGGTGTGGAAGAAGAACTCAGTCGGCGAGAGACCCGAGTAGAAGGAGCTGGCGACGAAGCCACGCGCGGCGGGATCCTCCGCAAAGCGCCAGAAGTGCGGCAGCGAGCGGTCCTGAAACGAGTTGACGATGCGCTTGCCACTCACCGTCTGCTGGCCGACGCAGGCCATCATTTGCGCCGTGTTCAGCTCGCTACCTTTACTGCCGGAGTTTACCATGATCAGCGGCGCGTTCGATGTCGCGTCGAGGGTCTGCACGGCGGCCGAGCCACACTGGTCACGCACCTTGGAGAGCTCCGCGTTCAGCTTTGCCTCCAGAGACTGCTTCACGGTCAGACCAGGCAGCGGCACAAGACGCCCAAGCTTCGCTTCCTCAATCAGCGCGTCGCACTTGGCAAAGCTCTCCTTCAGGACCTCCGCCTTGCGTGCGTTGAGCGACTGGGTCGGCGACACATCTCCGAGTCCGAGAGAGAAGCCGTAGTTCTGCAGGTAGCGTGACGTGAAGCGCGCGATGCGCGACATGACCGTCGCCGCTGTCTCACTGCCTGTCAGGGCGTGCAGGCGTGCGAAGAGACCGTCCTTCGACCCGCCACCGAGCAGCTTCTTGTCCAGCCGGCCGGAGATGAAGACGGAGTCGAGAAACGCGACGAAGCCTTCGCGAGGGTCGCGCTCACGATCGTGTCCGCTGTACAGCTTGGCCTTGGCCTCAAACGTCAGCAGCACGCTGTCCTGCGGCGATGGGTGGAGAATGAGCTCGAACAGTTGCTTGCCCGTCCACTTCTCCACCGGTTTCAAGAGCGCGGGGACGGGGAGTTCGAAGCGTGTGCGAGACCCAAGCCAGTGGGAGACCATCCACGTCATGTTCGCCCGGTCGAAGAAGACGTCACGCGACGTCAGCAGGTACGACGCCGTCAGGAAATCCTGAATGCACGCAATAATCGGCTCGCCGTTCTTGGCGGTGATGATGTTCTTCGCCGTACACATCAGCTCCTGCGCCTCGGCACGCGCTTCTTCCGTCTGCACCAGGTGCACGTTCATCTCATCACCGTCAAAGTCCGCGTTGTACGGCGCGCAGCAGCATTCGTTGAAGCGAAACGTCTTGAACGGCAGCACACGCGCGCGGTGCGCCATCATCGAAATGCGGTGCAGCGATGGCTGACGATTGAAGAGGATCATGTCGCCGTTCATGACGTGCCGCTCCACAATGTCGCCAACGGCGAGGCGCGCCGCCAGCAGTTCCCGATCGCGCGCGCTGTGGAGCGACTTGCGCGAGGCCTCACGCGCGAGAAACACGGTGATCGCACCGGGGTGAACATTTGGTCCGTTCCGCACGAGTCGTCGCATGAGCTCGATATTGTGCGCAAACACACGCTGCGAGTAGGTCAGAATGCGCGCGACGTGCAGCGGCACGGCCAGCTCGTCAATCGCCAGATTCGGGTCTGGCGAGATGACAGAACGGCCTGAGAAGTCAACGCGCTTTCCGCTCAGGTTGCCACGAAAGCGGCCGTGCTTGCCCTTCATGCGCTGCGCGTACGATTTCACGTCGATCCCGTTCGCGCGCATCATTGGCGGGAACCCGGGCAGCGCGGCGTCAAGCAGCTTCGCAGTGCGCGTCTGCAGCATGTCCAGCGACTCGACGTACTTGGTCACATCGTTCGACGTGCCATCGCGAAGCGTGTCCGATGTGGCGAGGATGTCGTTGAGCTGCGCCGTGATGTCATCGTCGCGGGTTTGATTGCCCGAGACACCACGCGGCCGCACGCAGACGGGTGGCACGAGCAGCGTGCTCTGAATCAAATTCGACGGGTGCGCTTGGCCCGCATCCTGCCCAAACCCAAGCAAGGGCAGCTGCGACAGTGGAATGGCATCGAAAAGCTGCTTCACACGCGTCGCGGTCAACACCTCCTGGACGTTGTGTGCGTGCGCTTGGACTTCCTTGTTGAGCCGCGAGGCCATCGCCAGCTCCGCCTCCAGTTCAGCCGTGACATCTTCATCGGCGAGTTCACCACGGCGCATATCGATGCCGTACTTTTCATGAATGAGTCGCATCGGTCGCACCTTGCGCACCGTGCCGTTGATCGCACCACAGTGGCGACAGACACGCGTCTTGTAGGCATCGACCTGGATCTGCTTCAGCAGCGCCTGATACTGCTGTGTCTCCATCGTGGTGGCACCCCCAGCAGCAGCGTCCGAAGAGGAACCCATGCGAGCCGTCGAGGAAGAAGAGGCTGCGGTGGGGTCCAGGGCGAGCAACTTGGCCCGCCGTGCCTTGCTTTGCGTGACCTGCGCCGCCTTGCGAAACCCGGCACCGCGAAGTCTGTAGAGATAGAACGCCATCTCCTCCTCAGAGAGCATCACGTGTGCGCAGCGCTTGCAGATTGTGCGGCAAATCCTCAGCGTCGTCGTGAAGTAGCCGAGGTGAAACACCGGGGACTCGAGCTCAATGTGGCCAGGGTGGCCGACGCAGTCGGCGCTGCGCAGCCCGCACGTCGCGCAGACGGAGACGCGATCGCAGACGCCGAGGCGAGGGTCGTCGACGGTGAACTGCCGCACGTGCGGATCAACCAGACGACGGCACGGCATGACTGAGAGACGTCGAATGTCATCTTCACTCAGGACACTGTAGTGAATGCCGGTGATGTCGGATGGTCGGCCATCGCGCGGCTGCTGCGGAAACAGACCAGGGAGCGTCGTGCCACCGCGGCGGCTGTTTGTGGCGGCGAGTGGCGCGGCAGGAGCCACGGTTGCTTCCTTCACCACGCTACCGGCCATGACGGAAAGAGTCTTTGGCGCACCGTAGCCTGCCGTCGCGGACGCCGGCGTGCGAGGCAGCGGTGTTTCCGTGCGGGGAGTGTGACTGACGACCACAACATCGTCATCGTCCTCACGCTCGCGCTTCATTATTGGCGCTCTTGAACTTCTGCGGCGCGGCGGTTTTTTCCTTTTTTTCTTTCTTAGTGAAGATTATCAAGACGTTACGCTGTTTACTTCTTCTTTTTTTTTGCCTTGGTTGTTGTTGATTAAGAGAAAAAACACACAAAGGACAAAACGAATGTGTGTCAGTGACAATGGGGAGATACTACAAAAAGTCACCCTACAATAAACAAAAATCGCACAGATAAAACACGTGGTTGCGTGTTTAACTGGGAAAAAGAAGAGGTAATATAGTGCGAGTGGAGGAGCGGAGAGATGCGGGAAGAGCATGTGATTGAAAAGCAAAAAGCAAAACACAAACATACGTACACAACGAGGAACAAACTGGATGACGTGGCGACTGTGAGAAGATTCAACTTCCATCACCACCACCACGACAAGAAACACTAAACCAATGGCGAGAGTATTCACATCTGCCAGCGCCGGCTAGAGTTCTCCCTCACTCTTTCTCTGTGTGCGGTCCGGCGTACTTCGCGGCATCCCACTCTCTGATGAGACTACCAGTGACTATTATCCACCGCACGCGCACTCGCAGTCGGGTCGGTGAACCACCCGACTGTGTGCTGTCGGGTGCATGTGTGTCTGTGAGTGTGTGGTGATGCGTGAAGGCTATACGACCACCTTCGACACCATTTTCTTTTGGCTTTCTTGAGTATTTTGTGTTTTTAAATGTGGATTCGCGAGAGTCAGCGTTAAAAGAGTAAATTTGATTTTTTTGTATGTTTGTTCGATTGCTTAGTAACAAACACAACAACAATGACAACAAAAAACACACACGCACGCCATAAATACTTTGATTAAACCAGTTTCTTATAGTTCAAACACCAACACCAAGAACAAGAACAGCGATGACAGCATGAAAAAACGACGCCATCACAGGAGAAACACAAAACAAAGAAACAAAAACGAAAACATCCAGAGAGGAGAGAGAGAGAGAGAGCCAGAGATTACTCCTTGACCTTCTCCTTCTTCTCCTTCTTCTCCTTCTTTTCTTTCTTCTCCTTCTTCTCCTTCTTTTCCTTCTTTTCCTTCTTCTCCTTCTCGTCGTCATTCTTGCCACCCTCAGCGTCGTCACCGCTCTTGTTCTCGCCGTCGTCCTCCGCGTCGTCCTTCTTCTCGAGGCCGAGCCACGCGACGAGCGGGAGCGCCTTCACCTTCATCTCCTTCATCATCGGGTCCGCCGCCTTTTTCGAGCTCTGATCGAGCGCCCAGTTGGCGATGCTCGTGCCCTTCAGCACGTCCTCCAAGAACAGCACAAAGAGCAGCACAGACATCTTGGTGGGTTTGTCCACGAGACCCGAGTGTTGCAGCACCATGAGCGCCAGCTCGCGAATAAGCTGCTTCTGAATGCGCGCCTCGCGCTCGAGGAGGGAGGTGCGGGTCGCCTCGTCCATGTTCGTGCTGACGGAGCTGCGGTGCAGCTCGGGCACGGTGCACAGCCGGCTCAGCAGCGGCGCGTACGTGCGGACACGCGCGATGATGCTATCGCCCTCTTCCGCCGAGCAGCTGAAGAAGATGCCGCCCATCACAAGCGCCGCCGCACGCTCCTCGTTGACGTTGTGCTCGCGGATAATGTGCACGGCGTGCTGCGAGACGTCCTCCACGGAGCAGCCGTCGTCCTGGATGAACTTGGCGAGCTCCTCGCGCGGGTCGCTGCGGTTGTCAACGAGGTCCGTCTCCTGCGTCTTGGCCGACGTCGCGACCGGCGCCGCGGTGGGGACAGGAACGGGCTGGGCCTCCGCCTCACCCTCCTCCTCGCCCTCCGCCGCACCCTTGCTCGTCTTGACAGCCGCGCCCTTGGAGGCCTTGAGCAGCTCGGGGTTCTTGGTGTACACCTGCAGCATGAAGGGCAACACGCGGTGATCGTCCATCGCGGAGCGGCTACCACAGGCACCGCACACCATGCGCAGCTCCATCTGGCCCTTGCGGCCCTTCTCGAGCTCGACGGAGGTTTCGGGGTTGCGGCACTTCTTGCACAGCACGAAGCGCTTGATGAAGTCGTACAGACGGTCCTGCATACGATCGGCAGCGTGACTGCCCATGAGCAGGAACTTATCATCCTTTGTGGAGACCGTGCGCTGGGCACCAAGCTCGTGCTGATAGAACTTCATGAGCACCTCTTCCGGGCGGTTGATGGCGACGCAGATCTCGTGAATGTTGGGGATGACAGTCTTGATACCGTTGCCGCTGCCCTCGACCTTGACCTGAACGGCCGGCATCATGTAACGGTAGTACGCATCGCCCTTCTTCTCGGGGTCGATGGGAACCATAATGGGAGACGCCATGGCTTACAAAAAAAAGGGAAAGTGTGTTTGTTTGTGCCTTGTTGCTTTTTTATTAGTTATTTCTTGATTCGGGCGTTTTGTTTTTTTTGCTTTTGTTCGGCAGGCAGAGAAAAAAAGAAAAGGGAAACGATTTTGTCGGAGATGGAAGGGAAGAAAAAGAGAGTGAGGATGCGAGTGAGAGAGAGAGCGACAGGGTGACGGAGGCAAGGGAGAGTGTTCTTTGCTGTTGCACTCAGACAATGCCCAAAAGTTAACAAGGAAGACTTTCATTTGATGCTTTCCATTATGTGCTGAAAGTCTGTTCTGGTCACAGACTTTGTGAGGCGTGAGGTGTCACGACACCATTTTTTTCCACTTACCTGTTTTTTTGTCATTCAACACCGTTTTCTGATGTGACTATGCGCACAGATACTGGAGCAATGTTAAGTAGAAATAAAGAAAAATGTGCAAACAAACGAGCAAGAAGAAAGAAGAAATAAAGAAAAGAGAAAAAGAGAAACATGCGACAGGCATTTTCTTTCAATTTCCCGTTTTTCTTTCTTCATATTAAAAGATATTTCCGTAGCGGGTGTCCGTGGTATCGAGAAGCGACACAAGCTCCTCAACAGTTTCGCATTCCACACACAACTGCTCCAAGCGTGCTGGGTTAAACCTCAGTGGCCTCGCACCTGACTTTGCGGCCTCATCGTTGTCCTCCTTCTCCTCTGCGGTGTCCTGTGTGAACGGCAGGAGATGAGGTGCTGTGTGGCGTTCCTTCTCGTACGCGTTGAACAAGCGACGGAGATGCGCGTGCACGCGAGTCGGCCGCGGCAAAGGAGAGCCGACACTCTGTGGGCTGTCGGCGGTTATTGTTGTTGGTGTGGACGTCGATGCGGCTGGTGATGCGGGTGATGTTGGTGATGTCGCCTCACGCGCCTTGAGTTCATCTGCGAAGTAGTACGCGATCATCTCCAGCGCGTCCTCCTTCCCGAGATCATCCATGTTGATTTTCAAGTTGATCACACCGGGTCGCAACAGGCGCGGGTCAAGCTTCTCGGGATGATTTGTGGTCAGGACCGTGATGCGCGAGGCCGGCACTGTGACACCGTTCAGCACGCGTAGAATGCCATCAATGCTGAGGCGATCTCGCTCCAGCTGAACAAAGACACTCTGAAACAGCTTCTCCATCCGCTTGCGCTTGCGCTCGGCGACCACAGCCGGGTCTTCCTCTTCTTCGTCGTCCTCATCGTCGCCTCCACCGCTGCCGTCCAGATAGTCAAACGAGTCCGCGTCACTGTCAGAGCCCCGCTGCTGCTTCTTCTTCTCGGCGCCTTTTTTGCCGCTGTCCTTGTTTTTGCTCGCGTCGTCATGATCGCCGTCACCAAAGTCGGAGCCCTCCACACCGCCGTCCTCGCCACGCATCCGCTTGTCTTTGTCTTTGGCATCGCCCTTCGCGGCCGTTTCATCTTCATCTGTTGTGTGCAACGGCGTGAAGCCAAGCTGCTGCAGCCGACGAACAGCCCGCTTTTCAATATCCGCTTCACTGTCCTGCATGTCACTCCAATCCACGGCATCGACGTCCTCAAGAAGGTAGATGAGTTGCGGCGGGCGCAGCACAATCTTCTTGGCCGCCGTTTCGCTGTAGTACTCGATTTCATCCGTATCGACCGACTCGCAATCGTCGAGCTCGTAGGTGGTCGTGGACTCACCGACACACGTGGCCTGACGCTCGCTCATCCAGTCCTTGAGCGCGCCGTTGGTGTGGAGTGTTGTGAGGGGAATCACCAGCACGTGGCGCTTCAGGTAATGCGCCATCGCCTTGACAAGAGACGTTTTGCCGGTTCCAGGCGGCCCGTGGAGAAGAATCGTCAACTTGTCGGCGGCGCCAGGGATGCCGAACTTGCCGGTGCGATTGCGGAAGTCATCCAGCAGATGCATGACGCGCGCTTTCTGAGCAAAGAAGAGGGCCTCGAACGTCTTGCCTCCGCTCTCGGGCAGCGCGTAGCGACGCACCGCAAGAACGCGACCCTTGTTTGGCGGCGGTGCCAGCGGATCCACCTCCTCGCCATCGCAATAATCGTAATAATCATCGTCATCATCGCCATCATCGTCATCATCGCCATCGCCGTTACCACCTTGTCGGATGCGCAGCTGCAAGGCCGCCTCCAGCTCACCAGCGTAGGGGTACATTAAAAAGTGTGGCTCGTGCGCTGTGCTGCGCTGGAGCGCGTCCTCGTACCACGACACAGCGCGGAACAGAAACTGGTCGACACGCGATTGGGGTGCGAGTAGGCGTGCGTTGTGCAACTCCCTCGCGGAGAGTCCCGTCGCAGCTGACAACTGCGCGAGTGCCTCCGCATCGAGCCGACCGTCGTCCAGCGCAGTCGACGCGGTGTTGTCGTCGGTCCGTGTGATGGCGGCCTTGGCGAGGTACGCATCCAGGGCAGCAAGCCCCGCCTCCACCTCGACAGGGCCCCAGCCACGACTCGCGGCCTGCACCCGCACGCGACGACGCGCCCGCTCACGCTGCCAGCTTCGATGCAGCGCAAAGAACTTCTCCTGCTCCGCCGAGTCGCGAAATGCGCGGGCTTGCAGCACAATCTGGCGCGGAAGCCACTCCGACACGGTCAACAAGCGTTCGTTGGCGTTCATCGGTGTCTCCCCATCGTCGTTCTCCATGTCCTCGTCGTCCTCGTCGTCCTGCTCCTCGCTCTCTTCATCGGTGTCGTCGCTGTCGCCGTCGTCGTAGTCCGCGCTGTACGGTCCATTCCGTGCGGCCGAGACGAGACGTGAGAACCAACTCAAGGCGTGGGCCTTGGCCTGCTGCTGACGCATGATTTCCTCGGCGTCCGCGTCGGCAGAGTGGGATTCCTCACTGCGCGCGTGCCGGGCACGGAGTGGATCGCGCATGCCCAACCGCATGTCGCGCAGCAGGTCGCTGAAGACAAAGAACTCCTGCGCGTCCTCGTCCAGCACGTTTGACGCGAGCATGACCGCGCTACGCTGCTTCGCGGCCTTGTCAATGGCACCCACCTGTGCCGCCAGTCGGGCCTGTTCGATGCGGCTCCGCTCCTCCATCGCCACGTTGCGCACGCTCGCCATGGGACCACCGAGAAGCGTGTTTTCACCACCACCACCGGCAGCAGCAGCGGCAGAAGAAGAACCGCGGGCCTGTCGAAGTCGATGCATCAAACGATTTTGCTGGCGACGTTCGTGGCGCACCACGCGCCACGGCCGCATCGTCGGCACGACCTTGAGAAAGAGACCGGGCTCCACCTCGATCGCGACGTCATTCGCGGGGGAGATGGTGACCTCGTACTGGCTCTGCAGGAGATCCGCGAGCTGGCTGCCGAAGCTGGACGTGCCGCCTTCGTGGTGAAGCGCCGCGCTGGCCGAGTGCTGATCCGCACGGGCGCGTGGACGCTGACTGTAGCGGTAGCCAGCGTAACGCAGCGACTCGGGGTCAACAGTGAAGGGAAACAAAAGCGAAGACGGCGGGGACGCCGCGTCAACACCGTTGCAGCCCGCATCTGTCTTCTTTGTTTTCGTCTTCCCCGCTTTGTCGTTGCGCGATGACAACCCAGCATTCGTCTCCTCCGCATCACGTGATGGTGGTGTCGCGCCGTCCAGGTTGAAGGACGCCGCGCGCAGCAAGTACCCGACGTACGTGAGCAGGATCTCAATCAGATCATCGTTGACGATGGGCGTCGGCTCCATCAATGGCCGCGCGTCCGACTGCACCATGCCGACCTCCCGACGAAACACGTAGTTCATGAGGATGTGGTGAATCATGTTGGGATACTCGCGAGAGAAGAACTGGTACACGCGGCGGCTAAGGTACGGCAGGATAAGCGCCAGCAGCAGCGTCGTGACGAGGGCGTTGTTGGAGTGGACTGCGGAGAAGATCTCCATCGGGGCTTCCAGAAGGGCTTCCATTGCTGAGACACAACAAGTGAAACGTGAGGGGGAGAGAGTGAGGAAAGGGGGGGGGTAGGGGATAAGTAGTGGTGGGAATAAAACGAAAAAAAAAAAGAACAAACACGAACAAAATAAAAAGAATTGGGGAAAATGAGAAAGTGTTCTTTGAAGGGGAGAGAGACAGAGAGAAAACAAAGAAAAACAACAACGCAGGATTGTGTGTATTGGTATTGGTGCAGTGCGTGTTTCACCTGTTTCCTCTCCTTTGCCAAGCTGCTATAGCGTGAAGAGTTTCTTCTTTTTTTTTTCAATGGAACTCTGTAAACAAGTACACACACACACAAGAGAGAGAGAGAGAAGCTGGGGATAGTAGTGATAGAGAAGGAGAAAACAAATAGACGTTCACAGATAGAGAGACAGACATATCTGAAGGGAAAGCGGCGCGTGCATCGCACAATCAAAATGCCCATTTTCGCGAGGCGAAACGAGAAGAAGGGGTGCGGTAAGGTGGCTACGCCTCCGCGTTTTTTAAAGAGTTTTTTTTTACGAGTAGCGTCATATCATTCTGCAAACACAAAGAAAGAAGGCATAAGTTAGTTGCAATACTAGCAAAACATAGATAGTCGCCGTGGTAGGGGATCCCCACCAGGCGAGCCAGGGAGAAAACACAAAACGAAGGAAAAAGAGGAGCGAGGAGCAGTGAGCAAGGACTCCTCACGTGTGACGATAGCTCCCCCCTGACCTTTGTCTTCCACCATCTCTCCCTCCCATAACACGTCTTCATCGTCATTTTTTAATTTTGTTTTTGTTTTAACAATACGACTTTTCCATCGGTTCTCTCTGTTTTTGATGTTTGAATTTATTATTTTTGTTGTTGTTGTTGTTGTTGCTGAATGATCGCACGTGCGGGTTTGACTTCACAACGGCTGTCGGTCGCGCACGGCGGGCACGAAGGCGGACGCCACGAGGAGCGGAAACACCGCCGACACCTCGCTGTACACCTTCACGGACTGCCCGTCACTACGGATCTTCCCCCACGAGATGGCCTCCTCCGGCTTCGCCCCACCATCGCTTCCGTCAAACTCCTGGCCGTTGTTGAGAAAGATGGACAGGTCCGCGCCGTTCCGCATCAAGTTCGCATTGCAAATGTGGTGCTTCACGACGCCGCCACCGCAGATGATCATGCCGGTAAACTTGCTCGTCATAGCCATCTTGTTGAGGTAGTAGATGTCCCGTACGAGATCGACTTTGAGCAGCGACATCGCAGGCGACGGCGAGGCGCACGGCTGCTGCTGCTGTTGTTGTTGTGACGCACTCGGTTCAGACACCACGCCAGATGATGCGGAGGAGACCTGTGACGGTTGTTGCGGGTGCAGCCCCGCCTCCTGCTCCCGCTGCAGCCGCTCCGCCTCCTCGAGCAGGAAAGGCATCACGTCGCCATCCACAAAGGACGGCGAGAAGATGGGCACCTCCTGGCAGGCCGCCCAGTAGACGACGGTGCTCTCGGCACGCGCGCGGGCCTCAGCTTCGTACCGCAGTCGCAGCTCTTCGTGTTCGCCGCGTACAGTGGCATCCATGCGTTCTGCCCCTTCCGCCACGGGGTGCTGCAGGCGCGTGACACTGTGGCGTGGGCCGTCTGGGCCTCGCAAGGCGCAGAGCGATTCGAAAATGAGCGTCGGAAGCCACAGGCCCGCGAGGCACCACACTTCACTCGGTGTGATGGCCCACGTGCAGGTGTCCACGTACGCGTCCGGGATCGGAAGTGACTGCGCGACGCGGAAGCGCGACGCCTGCCGCTGCATCAGCCGGCGTGCGAAGCGCTGCATGACAACCGTGAAGAGACTCGTGCCGGGCGGTGGAGGCGGGATATCGCTCACACCGGGCCAGACGCCGCTGCCGCCAATGATGCTGCTGCTGTTGTGGCGACGCGTGCTGCTCGGCTCGGTGAGTGTGCTGCTGCCGTTGATGCT
Source organism: Wallacemonas sp. MBr04 (assembly GCA_030849635.1). Classification (NCBI taxonomy): domain Eukaryota; phylum Euglenozoa; class Kinetoplastea; order Trypanosomatida; family Trypanosomatidae; genus Wallacemonas; species Wallacemonas sp. MBr04. Next base: position 26,912 of record JASANR010001556.1, read on the forward strand.
GCGGCTGCTCTCCAAGTTCTCGCCAAGGCTGCCGTACTCGACGTTGCCGAATCGACCGCCATCCGCGCGAGAGAACGTCGCACTGCTTGAGATCGGTCCGCGTGGTCCGCCTGCGGCGCCGTACGCACAGGCCTCGCTGCTGTACTGGGTGAGTTGATACTCCTCGCAGGCGCGTCGGATGTCGTGCTCGATGCCACCGCCGCTGGTCACAATCGCGGAGAGGAAGCTCTTGTACGGCGACAGCGGCGGGGGTGAAAAGATCACGGCGTGCACGTCCCCGCCAACGGCCGGCTCGAACGCGCCGATCTCGGTCTCGAGAAAGGCCTGCAAGTGCGTCTTCTCCGGCAACAGCGGGAACGCATCCTCGGAGTTGGTTGCCGTGTTGATAGCCGGTGCGGGCCCCGCTGCTGGTGCAGTTGTAGTTGTGGTTGTTGTTGTGGTTGTGCTTGGCATGCCCGGTGCGCGCCGCGGCTCGACTCCGTGCTGAACCAAAAAGCGCAGCGCCTCTCGACAGCCGGTGCCAAAGAGATTGGCCGTCATACCACAGAAGAGCGTTGGGAACACACGGCGTGCCCCGACTTCACTTGCGCTCGCTTCGCCGTCGGCACCGAGACCGCCGACGGCGGGCTGCGTGCTTTCAGCCGAGCTCGACTCGGGCAGCACCGACGTGAACGCGGGTGTCTTCTTGTCGCCCACCACGTTACCGTTGTCATCGATCTCCACGAAGGCGCCGTCGCGCACCATAAACAGCTTTGACGGCGGCTGCGGTGTTGACATCTCGCGCGCGAGGCGGCAGGCCTCGCCAAAGTGACTGGCCTGGAATCCCATGTTTGCGTAGCACGCCGTGGTCTCCACAAGGTTGCCGGTGAAGGGACCGGTGGGGCCTTTGATGTGCGGTAGCGTGGCGTTGGCCTCCGCCGTTGCACCAGCCGCGCAGGACACGAGCACAGCGGATTGGGCGACCTGTGCCATGAACAACGCAAATACAATTATGTCTCTCACTCACTCAATATATCTCTGTATATATATTCGCTAGTAGTGATTGCTTCAGCACAGAAAAAGAAGAATCAAGTGGAATTGAGCAGAAAAGAACAAAAAACAGTCAATTGCGTAGGAAGGAAGCAGAGAGTTGTTTGAGATCAAAAGGAGATGGTAAAAAGTTAATGAGGAGCAAGTGAACCCACGCGATACGGGACGCTGAATTGAGTGTTGTTGTACCCTACACCGCGGCAGAACAACAGCAACACACGGAGCAGCAACACCTGCTTCAGATTGTCTAGGTCGAACCTATCTCATCACAGACACCGTTCATAAGGTGGCGTATCAGCCAACCAAACAGAGATGATGCGCGTCCAGCTGATCTTGTTGACTCACAAACATATACACGTGTTTGTGTGTGTGTGTGTGTGCTCCTCTTTTTGAAACATACACTAAGCTTCGAACTTTTTGTTTGATTTTTGTTTTGATTTTTGGTTGTGATAGGAGAATGATGCGCAGCGGATTGTGGGGCGAGTTGGTAACGGGCACACACCTTGTTTCGTTAAAGAAAAAACGAAAAAAAGAGAAGAAAGAAACACACAAAACACTCAGACATCACCATGGCTGAGGAGAAGGAAAACAACAAAAGAAAAAGAAGGAACAACAAGGTTGTTCATAAAAGAACATATATATTTGCAGAGAGAGCAAAAGCGCGATTGAGGTGCGCTAGTTACTCAGCTAGAAGAACAGCTAAAGTACAGAAGGGGAAAAAAGAAAACAAATAAGGAAATGAAAAATAGAGAAATTGGAATTAAAAGGAATGAAAAAAATCACGGGCGGAGGAAACAGAACAACACCCCCCACACAGAGTCACCGTTGAGGGCTGCACCACCGTCATGAATGGGAAAGGGGGACCTTGTGACGGGGTAAACAGACTCTGGGAATAGAGGATGAGGAAAAGAAAAACAAAACAAAAGCTTGAACCAAGTCAGAAAGAAAAATATCAGAGACGCGTGCTCGAATAAATCGTGTTTGAAACGTGATTTATCGACTGACGATAAAGTGTGTGCTCATCACAAGATCTGCAGGAAGAGAGAAGTTACGTCGTTAGCGCTATCTGAACTCAAGAGCGACGCAGATCTTCTCTTTTTTTCTCTGTAGATTTGATCCGAGACATACACCAAAAAGACCAAGGCGACGTGTACTTTTTCAACTTTCAGAGATGAAACAAAAATGAAGTGAAAATGGGAGAAAAAAAGAAGGGAAAAGGAGGAACAATAAGAATACAGTCAGTTACCATGCGCTTGGGAAATGGAAAACAAAAAAAAAGTGACGAGAAGCATGTGGGATAAAACTACAGAAGGGAAAAGAAAAAAAAAGGATTGTTCTTGTATATATAAGCGATATGAAAATGCGCAATTTAAGATGTTGAAGAACGAACCATAGTTGGGATTTGTGCTGATGTTTTGTGTATTGGTGCTGGTACTACTACTGTTCTGTGTGTGCGATTGAGCGGTGGAGGAAAAAAACAACAACAACAACAGCAAACTAAAATCCAACCCGACCAGCCAAGGTAGGCACTTGGCCACATCACCAAACATGTGAATAGGCTCACAGAATCATTTCTGAAATCAGCAGCAACAATAACAAAGAACAACACAGAAAAGGCTGCAAAAGAAAAGTTGAAATGTGAAAAAAAAAGAAAAAAAAAGAAAAGATATAGAGGAAAAAACCCAAGACAGCATACATTTCAAGCACGACTGATTCATTCACCGAAACAGGCTGAGGCTGATCGCCGGAGTCGCAGGAAAAATAACAAAAAAACGGAAAACCAAAAACAAACAAACAAACAAAGTAAAGCAAAACAACGCGGTGTGTTGTATTCTTTCCATTTTCACCTCTTGCGTAAAGATTTCCCCCTTCTCCATAAAAAAAAAACCATGTTTGTCGAACTGGAAGTGCCAATTTTTGTTTGTTTTGTCTGCACTAGCCACATACTTTTGTTTTCGTTCGTTTTCCATCTTCAGATGCACCTGTCTCTCGTGTTGTTTTAAGCTTTTTGTGTGCCACTTCGTTGGCAGACGCGCGCCTACGTCTTCTTCTTTCCTCTCGCTCTCGGGTCTCCACGGCCTCTCTATGTACATGAACAGTGTTTGTTTGTTTGTTTTACTGTCATCTCACTTGGTATACGTCAACCTGATTCAACAACACGTTGATTTTTTTTTTTGATTTTTGTTGTTGTTGTTGTTGTCATTGAAACACGGTTGTCGGGAGGTCGCTATCCAAACGTGCGTTACGGGTGTCGCCTGGTGATCAGACGGGAGTAGAGGTACAGGTTTTGAGTTGGCGCGACGAGAAGAGATGCTGGCCGGTATGTGCGTGCATCATGACGTTCTGAGTAGAGACAGAAAGAGAGAGAGAGAGAGAGACATGAAAAGAAAAGGCACGCAGACCTTCACTAGTTTTTTGTTCTGTTTTGGCAAATGTGGTTGCGAAACAAAAAACGAAAAGGTAGAAGCTTTTCATCGATGTGAGTCTGCGAAAGCCAGTGAGTACATCGAACACAACACAACAGAGACGGTCATCAGAAGAAGTCAACAACAAAAAACTGTGGAACATGCTGAAGATAAAAATACATGCAGCTTCCAGTTTGGCGGAGAAAAAGAGAGAAAAAAGGGGGAAGTGAGGGCCAAAGACTCTACTGACACCCACTCACACACCGTTACCAATCAATGAGGCAGTTTTTTTTTGTCTGTGACCGGGGGGGGGGGGGCACGGACGTATAAACCGCAGATTTGCGGTACGCTGGGGAGTAAAACAAGGGGAAAGAAGGAAAGAAAGACCGAAAATGATTCCTGACCAGTTCGACAAGAACGAAAGCTAAAAGGAGGTAAAAAAGAAACATACACTGTCGAGAATGGCTACGTCAAAACAACAACAAAAAAACAAGGAGAAACAAACAAAACAAAAGAGAAGCAATAATGCCGAAAAGAGGAGAAAAAAAAAGGAACGCAATCGAAACTAGGTTGTTTACGAGGAGGGCGGGGGACGGGAGGGAAACTGCTGATAAACGTCTTTCACTAGAGGAAAAGCAGACAGAGAGTGAGCCCAGAGATCAACAAAGTAAGAAGTTAAAAAAACAACAAAATTACAAAATCAAAAAAAAAAGAGGAAAAGGAACAAAACAAAGATGGAGTTGCGACTAGCCAAACCCTCAACACCAGAAGAAAAAGTATGAAATAAGATGCTTGAGAGGGATGGTGAAGTAAAGAGAGAGCGAGTGAGGACGGCAGCTTCAAGAAGGGAAATGAAAAGGACGTGTCGTAAAAAAAAAAAGAAGAACGACTGAATGAACGAAATAAAAAGAAGAAAAGCGAAAAAGCAAAACAAAACAAGGAAGCAAAAGGAAGGAAAGAAAACAAAAGGCAGCATCTGTGATCACACAACATGAAACACAGACACAAACACACAGATTGCTCATTCTTCGTTCTTCGTTCTTTGTTTTTGTGTGTGTTTTTTTCTTTTCCTTGTTTTGTGTTCCACTCGTCGTGGCTTCTAGCACAGCATCAGCTCTTCTTCCTCGTTCTGAAGCATGCGGTTGTCTTCGGTCGCCATGCGCTGCTCACCCGCGAGGTGTCCACTGGGACGAACGTGCTGGCCGGCAAAGCTGTTCGCGTTGACGGTCGTCTGACGCGAGAAGGCGAAGCTGCTCTTCATGTCGTCGAAGTCAGAGTCCGAGGCCACGCTGTAGAGGCTCTCGCCGCGCTGAGGTGGCATGAAGTGTTCGTCGTTCACGTCGGCATCCTCGCCAAGAGCAGCGATGAAGCGGCTTTCAGACAGCAGAGGATTCGCGCTCGCTTCAGCCAGCGTGCAGCCCGTTGGCACCGCGTTTTCAGTCGGCTGAACGCGAATGAGGCCGTTGCTGTGGCCCTGGCTGGTATTGACGTTGTGGATCCTGACAGCGTCCATCTGCTGCTTCTGCTTCTCTCGCAGCACATGCGAGGGGCCAGCGTGTGTGGCGCTGATGTTCGACATGTCTGGCACACCTGGGCGTGCCGTTTCCTTGTACAGCAGCGCACGCGAGTGAACGAACTCCTTTGCGATCTCGGACTTCATCCACCCGACCATGAACGTCGGCGTCCAGCCATTTGGGTTCATGCAGGAGACGTAGCGTGCCTTGGTGGCGTCACCGACAATCTTGAACTCCCAGCCGAACATGACGTAGCCACGCACGCACTTGCGGCTTCCGCTGCTGACGCGCTGCGCCGCTGGCGTGTAATCAACCGACGTGCCGTAGATGTAGTAGCACTTGGTCTCGGGCACGTAACGCTTCTCAACGAGGTACACCATGTCGCGCGACGCAACCGGAGGTGGGGCGTAGTACTGGTTGTACTCGATGTGCCAGTCACGAATTCCCATCTCCGCCAGCTCGGGCAAGTGAATATCGTCATCGCCGGGGTGCTCGATGATGTCGTGCGGCATGCGTGGATTGTGAACGAGGATCTCGTACTCGCAGAGGTTGCCCGAGTAGGCGCGGCGCATGTCGAGGTCCTGGGCCATCATGTGCGTCAGGATCGTTGCGGGGTGAACCTTGTTGAAGCTCACCGTGACGCGAGCCAAGTTGTACGCGCCGACGTGTGGGCGTGACTGCAGCACGAGATCGCCGCCAGGCGCCTTGTCCTTGTAGCCAACGGACTTCCAGGGCTTGTTGAGCTTCGGGTCCGTGACGCTGGCGTTGAGCTTGGGAAGGTCATCATCGAGCATGTCGAGGACGGACTCGAAGGTGAAATCCAGGATGGACTCGACGTGATCCACGTCTGTCGCGTCGTCGATGCTTTGCAGGGGAAGCGAGCACGGGTACGGTGGCTGGTCGCCATAGGTGATGCCACTCTTCTCCGCCGTGCGCAGCGCTGCGCTACCGATGGACTTGAACATGGTACGAACTTTGGGTTTTTACTTTTTTTTTTGTGAGAGGGGTCAGATGATGCTATCTGCGAGGGAAAAAAGAGAAAGAAGAAGAAAATCACGAACGGGACGTGATTATCGTGACGACAAGGTTGGTTCTAGTTTGCTCTCTCTGCCAAAATGCATGTATAAGCTTGTTTCGGCTTACTTACTTACTTTGGCGCAAAACAACAACAACAACGCAATCAAATCAGGGAGAGTGTGAGTCAGTAGCAAAGGAACGAATTGATAAAGAGTGAGAGAGAGAGATATGGAGAGAAGGAAAGGTTGGTTGGTGTACATGGTGCTTGAGCAGAGGTCAGCGTGAAACTGTGTGTGTGGGAGATAGCGAGAGAGGCAGGCCAACGTCTGCATCTAAATACGGCAACACGTTCATATCCGGTTTTGTGGTGTTCCGTGCGGCGCATTACGGCGCTTACCGTCTCGTGCCTCCATCCTGAACCAACACATACACACACACACACACGCTCATTTTCTCACCAAGTTTTCTCCTCTTGTCAATTGTGATATTTTTTTTTGTGTTTGGCAAAAATAACAGTATATTTTATCATCAGTCTTTTGTGGGCTTCGGCATTTGTTGGTGTTCTGTTTTTGTGGTGCGCTGGCTCCTACAGTTGACATGCAGGGATGACAAACGAGGACCACAACACACAAAAAGGAAGTGGAAGGTTACGCTTGGCGGCGCAAAGGAAGAAAAAAATGGGGAGAAAAACGAAGCGTAAAACGCGAAGAATTCAAGTGTGAAGGTTCACACCAATCCGTTTTTTTTTTACGCGGTGCACCGTTTCCTTTGAGGACATAGTTTTCGGGAAAGGGACACGTTAAACAAGCGTTGCAAAAACGTTAACAAATGTGGAAGCAAAACAGGAAGAGGGTAAAAAAGAAGGAAGGGGAAGATAGTGAAGAAGTAAAAAGAAGAAACAGCAAAGCCATGGGTGACTCTGCGATCAAACGTGCACTGGGTCTGCGACATGTGCGAACTTGACGCGCGACAGCACCCATAACAAAAAAAGTACAAGAAAAGAAAGAAAAACAAAACAAAGCAAGAACGTGTATAAAAAAATTGATTCATCCGTTGAGATCTTCCGAACTTTGTTCTTTTTTCATTTCTTTCTTCTTTTGTTTCTCAGGCGGCAGACAAGATGGAGAAGTGACAGCGCCATCCTGTCCTTGCCCGATAAAAAGCTCTGGACCGCGGCGGCGACACACAAGTGAGCGAGGAGGGAACCCGAAAAAGACAGGTTGAAAAAGGCCGTTCGTTCCCTCGTCGTTGTGACACGCACTTCATTTTTTATTTGAGTGTTTTTGTTCTGTCGGTAGATGTTGTGCACATGCGTACGAAAAAAAAAAAACTCACTGTGAACAAAGAATGATCGGAGCGGGCAGAGCGAAAAGAAAAAAAAGGAAGTGAGAAACAAGCCCAGAAGAACGCGACGGCAAGCAACGTGAGGGAGGGGAAGAGGGGGGGGGGTATATATACAGGTATTTTTGTTTTCTGCCTTCTTTTTCACTTGCTGTGAAATTGTTTCTGCTGTTTGGCACCTTTTTGTTGTTGTTTTGTTTGTTGTCGCGGTGCAAACACTCGGTACAGTTCTGTTGTCGTGGGAGGGCGGGATTTGCTGCGCTTAACCCAACACACAAATACAAAAAAAAAGCGTGCTTGAAAAAACAACAACAAAGTTCAGCAAGCAAAAAAGAAAAGTAATCACAAGCAAGAAACATGGCAAAAGAGAACCTTCAAACAGCGACAATCGACACATTGACCGGAACAAAGAAAAAGTAAGTCGAAGAACGATGAGAGGAGTGTTTTTTCTTTTCTTTTCTTACAGCAAGGGTATGAGACTGCGGGTACATGTTGTGAAGTACAAAGGCAATGAGTCTACGTCTTGGGCCTGCTGCTTGTCCGAGTGAAAAGGGGGAAAAAGGAAAAGAAACCCGGAAGGAAGGACAAGACGTGGCGGAGCAGTTTTTTTGTTTCAGATTTTTGGCCTGCGTGAGGGTAAATGAAGAGCACACAAAGGACAAGAGCCCAGTCAAAAAAAAAGAAAACGTACAAAGCAAAAAAAAAAGTTAACCGGGTTTTCCTTGTCCACTGAATGACCGCCATATCTCTGAGACCATCTGCCTGCTCGACCGTCTTCCATTCGTTGAGCATCTTTTCCAGTTTTGCGACAAAAAGAAAAGGAAAGAAAAACACATACACACACGCAGTCCTGATCCGTTCGTGTGAGGCATCGCTGAGTACAAGGTTGTGGAAGCTTGGAAGGGAAACAAACAACAAAAACAGCAACGAAAACAAATACAATTGAAGGAAAAAAAAGGAGGAATGAGTCATGTACTGCGCCAAGTAAAGAGACTGCGCGCGTCCAAGAAGGGAGCCACTACAGAAGAAAGAGAAAAAGAAAAAGAACACGCCAGCAAGTCATCTGAGAAACATCCACAGCGAGCGAGAGAATCAGAGTAAGAGAGATGAGGCTGATGATTCCAAGTTTTTCGTTTTATTGTCTCTCTCTGTCTCTGTCACTGTTGATCAGATGACACGATACTTTGTGAAGTTACTGCTGTTCTGTGTTTTTTTCTGCTGTTCTGTTCTCTTCTGTATCGGCACACATACACGCTGTGCTTCCTGATGCGTAAACGGACACCATGTCGTCTTCCTTTTTTCCCCCTTCATTTTGATATCTCAAAACTGTAGAATAATTTTAACGTATATATTGTTTTTGATGTGATCTGCTGTGGTGGTGCGACACCTCTGTTTGCCAGTTCAGAGGTAGAAAGATGAAGAGGGGGGCAACGCTTTGCGAGTCTTGTGTGTGTGTGTGTGTGTGTGTGTGCATATACATGTGCGCGCGTGTGGTGATGTGCGCTGACGCGCCTTTATTTGCCTTTTTTCCATTACACACAGAGCTCCTCCTCCTCGTCGTCACAACGGCGTGCATCCTCGTGGTGCAGTTGGCGCGTCGTGGCGCCGCGCTCATCGTCGTCGTCGTCGTCGGTCTCCACCATCGTCGACGGCCCGCGCGACAGAAAGGAGAAGCTATCGTCCCTGAGCGACGCGCAACTAAACGGCGTGCATAGGCTCGCGTTGTTCACCGTCTCCACGCTCCTGTCGCTGTCGCGTGGCGTGTGGAGCGAAAGACCCGGGCGACGCGGCGGGCTGCCAAATGGAGAGCTCTCGTCCTCCACGTCGACTTCGTTTTGTGGCGCTGACGTGAGCGGTGTGGCTGCGCGGGGCTTCGTCGCGACAGGGCTGGACAGCGAGTTCACCGTGATGAGTGGCTTCTGCTTGATGAGACTACTGAGGCTGCTGCTGTTCGTGTCGCCGAGCTTGGCGTTCTGCCGGAGGATCTCGTACAGCATGTCGCGTGAACCGGTCAGCTCCTTGCCGATCGCGGACTTGAGCCAACCGATAATAAACGTGGGCGTCCAGCCATTTGGGTTCATGCAGGAGATGTAACGCGCCTTGGTGTCGCCATTGGGCAGCGTTTCGTACTCCCAGCCGAACAGAACGTGGCCACGCACGCACTTGGTCACGCGCTTTTCGTAGCCGTGGAGATCGACCGACGTACCGTAGATGTAGTAGCGTTTCGTCTCCGGCACGTAGCGCTTCTCAACGAGGTACACCATGTCACGTGTGGCGACCGGAGGCGGCGCAGAGTACTCGTTGTACTCGACGTGCCAGTCACGAATTCCCATCTCCGCCAGCTCGGGCAGATGGAACTTATCGTTGCCGACGCCATCGAAGCACAGCTCGGACGGCAGGTTTGGGTTCCAGCACACAATGTTGTACGCGCTGATGTTGTCCGAGTACTTCTGGCGCATGTCGAGGTTGTAGGAGTGCATGTAGTGGAGAATGACCTCCGGAGGGACGCCACGGAAGGTCATCATGGCACGCGCGAAGTTGTACGCGCCGACGTGTGGGCGTGACTGCAGCACGAGATCGCCGCCAGGCGCCTTGTCCTTGTAGCTGACGGACTTCCAGGGCTTGTTGAGCTTCGGGTCCGTGACGCTGGTGTTGAGCTTGGGCAAGTCATCATCGAGCATGTCGAGGACGGACTCGAAGGTGAAATCCAGGATGGACTCGACATTGATGCGGTCGTGGATGCTTTCAATTTCTGGGAGCGGAAGCGCACACGGATAAGGGGGCTGCACGACGTTCTTGGCAATGCCGCTCTTCTCCGCCGTCTGGAGTGTGGCGTTACCGATCGCGCGAAACACCATTGTTCTGTTATTTTGAGTTTTTGCCTTGTTTTTTTTCTGACCCCTGTACTCTTTTGATCTGAGTTTATCTGTTTGTACTGCTTTTTTTTTTTTGCTTCTTTGCTGCAGGTACTGTGAGGGATAGCGAGTTGAAAGAAAAGGGGAAAAAGGAAGTGAAAAAGGAGTGAAAAGAAAAAGATATGATGTGTTATATGCAACGAACAAAAAAATGCGAAGTTGTGTTCGGACGTGAATGGGAGATTGGTATGCAACGAAAAAATTGGCACTTGTAAAGGGAGAAAAGAATCTGCTTCGAAAAAAGGAAAAAAAAGAGCGAGTGAGTATTTTTTTAAAGAGGAAAACAGTTGAGTCTGACGCTGTCTTTCAGATGGAGCTGAGTTCCTGATAAAGAGAGAGAGTGACGCGGTGGAGTAGCTGTCTGTCGCTGTGACTCGGTTGAGGAAAGGAAGCAGTAGTTGCTTAAAGAGCTGACGGCACACAGGAAGCCAGAAAAGAGAGATTTTGCATGAGGACAGAGAGAGAGAGAGAGGAGCATGAAATATGTTTGTGCAGAGGATGCAAAGGGGAAAAGAAAGAAGTGTGAGTGATCGTGAAAGAAAAAGAAAAATAAATAAAGCTTTTCTTTTTCTTTCTTTGAGTACCATGCACTTCGCAAGAAGAAAGCACCCCACAACACCGCGGGGTTCAGCCCGCTACATCAACGTGTTGCGTTTGGTGTTGCCTTTCTTTCGTTGATGTTGAGTCCTTGTTGTGGATGGTAGGATTTCTACTATACATGTTTGTTGTGGCGTTTCCAACTTTAGAGTGTTACTGGTTAAACGAAAAAAAATGAACACAACACCAACACCAAAAAAACTTCTTTTTTGTTTGTTTGTTTGGGTGTTCCACACACCCACCGACAGGATCTCTTTCTTTCTATTCTCACGGAAGATCCTGCTTCCACGCGAGACGGACGACATGCCGCAACGATCGCATCCACTTGCCGAGCAGGTCTTCCACCATTTCGTTGCGCAGAACCACCGCCGTGATGCGGCGCCGCTCCTCCTCAAGCTCCGCCTCGTCGATCAGTTCATCGAGATCAACGCTGTCCTTGTTGCCGCCGTTACCGCCGTCGCGCTGAATGCGCTTCAGGCGTGAGTTGTACCCGGAGAAGTCGAGATTGGAGAGGAAAAGACCGTTCGCAGGGGCCATCGGGATCCCACAACGCACGCGCTTGTTCAGCAGATTGTCCTGCACGTGCGACACTGGCAGCCCGCAGGCGCACATGCACACCACCGCACCGATCATCTTGCGGATCTGATTCAGCATGAAGCTCTGGCCCTGCAGCTCGATACGCACCACCTCGAGACCCTCACCGTACACACGCGACATGTGCGTCTTCATCTCTTCTCGCAAATGGGCGACCTCTTCAGGGCTGAAGTCTGCTGCGTTCATCGTGCGCTGATTCGGTGCGTTGTTGGCAGGCGTGCTGCCCGCCTCACCTTGCTTGTCGCACGCTCCGTTCTTGTTCTTCTTTTGCTCTTCGTCTTCCATGGCCATGAGGCGCGCACTGTAGCCCTCCGCGACACGATCATCCGGCGTAAAGAAGCGCGAAGGCGCCCAGGCATCAATGCTCGCTTGCACGAGTGGATCACTCGGCGACCAGATCATCGGCTCCGTCACGGTGATGGCGGGGATGTAACGGTGGCACGACGCATCGCGGCTGCTGCCACCTGGCGTGAAGTTGTGAAAGCAGTGCGTGCCTTCGTACTGCTGAAAGATCGCGCGCACGTGTTCAAGCTGCGCTTGTGGCAGGCGATAGGACGCGGCGTGCCGCATCGCCTCTTCCGGGATGGAACGGAACGTCATCATGCTTTCAAAGATGTTGTCGCTGAAGTGAGTCGCGAAGTGCTGGCTCCAGTCAACCGGCTTCGGGTTTCCGTTCTCGTCGAGCTCCTCCTCAACGGTGTCGCCAGCAACCGCAGCATCATCCTCATCCTCACCGTCATCATCGTCCTCGTCGTGATCTGACTGCGATGCGGAAACAGTCTCTTCGTTGTTATTCGCATCGCGCTGCTCTGACACGGTGGTGGCATCGGCCGGCTTATCGGATGAGGATGGGTCTGCTTCCGCCTGCTCGCGTGCTGCTGCTGCTGCCGCCTCCTCGGCTGCCTTCTTCGCCTGCTCCTCCAGGCGCCGCTTCTTCGTCTTGGGGAAGTGGCCACGGCTTTTGCGGTAGCTGACTGGACCTTCACCATCATCCTCGCCGTCTTGCTCGTTCCACTTTTTGTTCTTCTGTTGGTTTTGCTTCTTTTTGTTCTGGCCGTTCGCGGACTGCGCGTCGTCGACGGGCCCTTGCGCGGGTCCTTTGAAGAGCTGTGGGCGGCTGCTGCGAGGCACGAAGCCGGTGTCCTTCAGCGACGGCATCGACGGCGCGAGCGCTTCGGGAAAGTAGTTGTTCACGTATTCCTCTCGGGGCATAAAGGCAAACGTTGGAATGTAGTACTCGTAGCGTCGACCTCCGCAGCACATGTACGCGTTGAAGCTGCGCGTCACGGGCGTCACGCTGTAAACGTGGATGTCGTCTGGGAGCGCTTTGTTCAGCAGGCGCTTTGCCTCGTCGCAGCTGAACTCGGCCGGTGGGATGCCGAGACTGGCCGGTGAAAGTGCATCCGCATCCTTGGCATCCTTCTCCGTGGCGTCCTCAACCTCGTCGTTGGCGGGGTGTTGTTTTGCTTTCAGCGCTTGGTACTCCAGCATTTTGGACTGGTAGGTCTTGACGTAGATCGGGTCGTACGGGAGCATAGCCGCCACGGAGACGAGGTTGCGCAGCGCGTGCACACCGCGATCAGTGCGACTGGCGCGCTCAAAGTTGAGCAGCTGTTGGACCTTGAACTGAGAAAAGTTGGTGAGACTGATCATGTCGACTTCAAACATGGCCTTCATGAGGGCCTCCTCAACGGTAGGGTACTCGGGCAGGTGGTTCCACTGTAAGCCACAGTATCGCTCGCCAATGTAACCGAAGATGAGTGCGACCTTGCGCTTTGTACGGAGGCGCTTGAAGCCATCAGGGACGTGCGCATACTTGAACTCCACCGCACCAGGCACGATGGGCTGCAGCGCGGTCTCTGCGGCGTCGACAGTGTTCTCAGACGCAACCTGTTCGGTGTTCATAACTTGATAATCGGTTCTTGCACGTACAGCGAAGAAGCAAAGAATATGACGGGAGAAAGGAGAGAGAGAGAGGGATGATAAAAAAGAGGATAGCATGCGAATCCGTTGGTTGCCTCGATGAACACCTGTCATGGCATCGAGGAGTGGGGTGGTAGTGTGAGAGGAACCTCTGACGAGAATGCGGATCGGCCATCTCACGGGTCTGTTCGGACGTTATTTAGCCTCACTCATGCGCGTGTCCGTGTGCGGATACGAACGCACAGATACACTGAGAGAGAGAGTCTCAAGGCACGCCTCGTGAGTCAGTTCAAGAAGGCTGACACACCGTGTGTGTGAGAGAGGGATACAGTGCAGCCGAACGACACAGCAAAGGTGCGTGATGCGTGCCGCTGGTCAAGATACCTCCGCACTTGTTTTTGTTGTTGTTATTCTATTTTTGTTGTTGTTGATGCAGTTATTACACTTTATTCGTTGAATTAGAGAAAACTAAAGAAACACAGAACAGAACAGAACAAAAAACGCGAGAAACAAGGCGGAACAGAGGAGCCTGAACCCCGACTTGTTCGATGATTATAAAGCCGACTGTGCGTCTTAACCGAGTTTCAGCCAGCCACTTAACAACAACAATAACAACAGCACGCAAAAGACACGAGTCAGTTTACAACGAAGGCGACTTCACACACACGCAAACCCACATGGCATGCCGGTCACTTACTTTTTCTTCTTCTTGATACCGGCAGCCGTCTGACCTGCACTCTTGGCCTTCTTACCCGTCGGCGCAGAAGCCTTCTTTGCCTTCTTTGTCTTTGCGCTCGTAGCCGCAGCCGCGACACCACCCTTGCCCATCAGCTTCTTCTTGTTCTTGGACGACTTCTTCGTCTTGGGCGCGTTGCGACGGGGCACGTCGTCACCATCGTCCTCCTCCGCATCTGATGCGGCCGTCCCTGGCAGCGCGGAGGGACGAAACTGAAGCTGACCATCCGCACCGACGACAAAGAACGGCGACGAGCCACTACCGTGGCCACCCAAGGCGTCGTCGTCATCCTCATCCTCATCGCCTTCCTGCTCATTGGCGAGGTCCATGCCATCGAGCACGTCGTCCGCCTCCTCATCCTCATTGTCATCGTCGTTGTGTGTTCTGGACGACACGCCCTTGCCGAGAGCTTTCACGCCCTCCTCGTCCTCAGCGCTCTCGTCTTCTTCGTCTTCTTCGTCTTCTTCGTTCTCCTTGAAGCCGTAGAGAAGCGCCGGGACGTGCTCAATGCTGAGGCCGACAAGATGCTTGTACGACTTGAGACCTGCCTCTGTCAGCGGAAAGACACACACGGAGTTGAGCGCTGCGCGACGCACAACCCAGCGGCCAAGGCGCGGCTCCTTGCTGCACGCCACGATCAGCGCGTCGCCCGACGCGGACAGACGCAGCGACGTGACAATCGCGTGCACGGGCACCTCTGCCAGAGGCTGCACAACGGACGGCGAGGACGAGGACGACCCCGCCGCTGCGCCAGACGAAGACGACGCACCGGCAGATTTCCTGTCGCCGCCACGACGCGCCGTGAACGAGTCCGCGGCCGACACACGCCACAATCGCACGACGCCATCGTAACTCGCCGACGCAATCACATCCGAGTACGGCACAGCGGCAACCGCGGTGATGGGATTCGGGACGCGGCCGGCGCGGGGATGAGACTCCACATCCTCCGCGTTCTCCGCGCGCTCAGCGGCTTGAAGCTGAAGCGCGGCGCTCTCCAAGCCTGTGCCATCGCCGTGGTAGTCGTAGCCGTGCGCGGCCGGCACAATGTGCAGCGGCTTACGACGGTTGACGTCGAAGAGAATGAGCGAGCCGTCAACCGCGCCGGCGACAACCAGCTGCTCGCTCAGCATGGCGACACACTCGAGTGCGATTTGAAAAGGCTTTTCCGCGCTTCCGGCGGAGGGCTTGCTGCCGGAGGATGAGGAGGCTGCCGCCGCTGCTGCCGCTGCTGCGATCTTGTCGGGGTGGTACGTGTTGAGGTACGCGTAGGCCTGCTGCGTTGCGGCGGGCACGTTCCAGAAGCGCATCGTGCCATCCTGGCCCACAGACGCGCACGACTCACGACGCAGCGCGTCCACGCCGTAGACCGGGCCCTCGTGGCCAAAGAGCTTGTCCACGGCCATCATCTGGGGCACGGACCAGACGCGCAGCGTGCCGTCCTGGCAGACGGAGAAGAGCGTCGAGGTGAGGGCGCGGAAGCTGAGGCCGGTGATGGGCTTCTTGTGCATCGACAGAAACCCTTTGTGCTTGCGCGAGACGGTCTCCCATACACTGATCGTGCCGTCCGCGGCGCCCGCGACGGTGTAGGACGTGCAGCTCATGTCGACGGTGGTCTTCTCAAACAGATCCCGCGTCGTCGGGCGTGAATCGCGCGTGTCGCTGATCGCGAGCGACACAATCGCGGCGTTCATGGCCGGCTCCAGCAAGGTCTTCTGCTGGCGACGGGCATCGTCGTTGGAGCTGTGGACGAGTCCCTGGGCACGCGTGTCGGGCGCCAAGTTGGTCGTGTACACGCGGCCGGACTTATCACCAAAGACGATAATCTCCGGCGGCGCGCCGAGATGGGCGACGGCGGTCACGGCGTTGCTGTTGTGGCGAATGCGCAGGAGCTGCAGAAGGCCATCCGCACCGCCAGCATCAGCCACAGCAGGGTCCGTCTCACTCCGGGCCGCGTTGCTGGGGGACTCCACGTAGTGTGCGATCTGATCCGAGACGATGCGCTGCTGCGTGCCAGCGGCCAGGCGCGCCTCCTCCAAAAGCTCGCGCTTGCGATCGTCGAAGACGTCCGCGTCAATGTCGTCGTCGAAGCTGATCTCCTGCAGTCGCGTGTTGACGTTGTCGCCGATCTGCTTGATCACGTCGGAGCGGCCATCGCCGCGACCCGCCTCGATGACATCGCGACGGCTGAGAGTTGGGCGGGCGTGGCTCACGACGCGTCGCTTGCCGGTCGCATCGCTTGGGGTGGCTGTGCGACCGCTTGCACTGGGACGGGATGCCTCGACGGCAGCCTTCATCGCCACCTTCTTCGCCGCCTTCTTTTTGGCAAGCATTATGGTTCGATCCTTTGCGTCCTTGGTCCCTTAAGAAAAAAACCTAAATGCTGTTCGTGCGCGCCTTAGGGTCAGTCTCAGGATGGTTATAGTTACGACTGTGCTGTTGTGTGCTTTTTGGCTCTTCTTTTATTGTTTAAATGTTTTTGTTTGTATGCGTGATCACTATCGCTAGTGCTCTTTTTCTTTTCCGTTTCGTCTGTTAAGACTCACCCTTTCACACCAACACACCGAGAGATAAAGTGAGAGAAGGAGAGGGACAAACAGTCGACTGGGCGTGAATGATAAGATGAGAAACGAGGAGGGATGGCAAAGCAGAGGAGCAGAGAATGTAGGAATGATTGTGTGGAGGAGTGACACCATTACTGTGCGTCAAAATGAAAACACACAGTTATGATTTGATTTTTTGCTGCCAATCAGTGCGTTCACGATCTGTCAGAAAGGTTGTGTGCGAGACATGAACACGCACGCCAACAAAGTGGATGCATCCAAACAGACGGCCAAGAAAGATGCGTGTGGGACATGCATACATTTGCCACACAGCTTCCCCTCTCTTCACATGTCATGTTGTGCTGCTGTCTTTCTTTTTTTTGTGTTCAACACAACGTCACCCGGAAAAAACAAACAAACAGACAAAAGGACTCACTTCGTCTTGGTCACGTGCAGCGGCACAAACAGATCGTCCTTGAGAAGCGTCACGCCGTGCAGCACGCGCATGCTCCAGTACATCATCTCCACCTCCGGCGTGCCTGGCAAGAACACCACCACCAGCTGCTCCACAGCCGACTGACTCGCTTCTAAAAACTCGGAGAAGCGGTACGGTGGGTGTGCCATGCTGTACGGGCAACGATCCGCGTAGGCGCGGTCAAACGCGGGGGATGGCGACGCCGACGTGTGGAGGATGTTCCTAAACACCCCTGGCACGGTTGTGGTTGTTGGTGTTGGTGTTGGTGTTGCTACAGGTGCTGCTGCCGGTGGTGCGGTGGTGGTGGTGGTGCCGGTGGCTGACACGGAGTGCACGTCCTCGCTTGGGTAGATCTGCTGGCAGAGGGCCGTCATCACCGCGACGGTAGGGATCAGCAGCACCGCGGAGAACTCGATCTCTTCCACCACCAAACACGCAAACTGTGCCGGATCGCGTGAGAGACGGCGCAACTGGTTGGTCCATGTGCTGACGCGACGGAGAAGGCTCTTGCGCTCGCGCTTGCCGACACTGAGGAGGGTCGACTCACACCCACCGCTCCCACTCGTCAGTAGACCACGGATGCCCACCATGCCTTCACCGGCGCGTGCGGCGTCTTGTGATCTGCTCGCTGCCTGCGGCTCACCACCCATCGCATGCACGCCGAGTCCCGTCAGCATCGTCGGCGCAAAGGTGCGACCAGCGCCGGTGCGCTGCGCGGCCGCGGACGACGCGCGCTGGCGTGCTTGCTTCTGCTTCTCCACCGCCACCGATGCAGAACTCGCGACGACGCCGAACCACTGCACACAGAAGAGTTGATCCTCCAGAGATGGCAAGTGATGGAGCGCGCTGACGGCAACCGCGTGCTGCGAGATGGAGATGGGTGGCGTGGAGGCACCACGACGTGATCCGACGGGAGACTGCGCACCACCACCCGCGCTGCCCACTGTCGCGGCCATGTGCGTCCCAAACGTCACGATGAAGCGAATGAGTGAGGGCCGGCTCCACAGCTGCGACGCGGCCGTACTCGTCGACATGCCGCTCGGCCGAAAGAAGGATGAGGAAGACAAGGAAGAGCGTACGAAGGATGATGAGGCGGTTGGGTTGTCATCTCCGCCGTCCTCGTCGTCGTCGTCTTGGTCAGAGTGTGCGAGCACAACCCCACGCACATCGTCCTCGTCGGAGGCGGCTAGTCCTTCTTCGTCTCCGTCGTCGTCTTCACCTTCGCGACCTTCGACATAGGTTTCATCATCGCCGCTGCGACGACGGTGCCGTGCAGGCTGCTCCTCACGATAGCGATCAACCAGTCGCTGATGTCCACCGCGAATCGGCCTGCCAGCGACGTCCTCCTCAAACCTGAAGTAGACGCTCCCCAGCTGAGCAGGCGACGGCACATTTGGCGCGGACGACGACGACGACGACGATCGCCGCGGCGCGGAGGTCGTCGTGAGAAGAAGGTCATGGCACAAGTCTGTCGTATTTTCGTCACAGTAGCTGGAGTCACTGGGGGATGCCGAGACCTGCACGTAGAGTAGGCCTGGTGCCTTGCTGTCTGCCGAGGCCAGGAAGGGCAGCGCGAGAGACGACGCCGTGTTCACCAGCACCGCCTGCGCGTTCCGACCTGCCGGAGCGTCAGTATTGCTGTTGGCGTTGTCGTCCTCTGCTGTGATAGGGGGCATCACAAGGCTCCACCAGGTCTCCCGCACACGTGTGCTGAGGTCGCAGATGTACGCCCACACGTAGCCGGATCGGTTGAAGCAGGGGAGACAGATGGGAGCCCAATTGGCACCACCACCACGCTGCCGACGCACCACATGCTGCGCAAAGTGCTCGAGAAGAAAGAGATCTTCGGGGGCAATGCCGTGAGACGCGCTTGTCGGATCGCCCGCACCACCACCACCACCACCACTTGATGCTGGGTCACCCGCGGCAGCAACGAGTCGTCCGTGATAGAACACAAATGAAAAGAGATGATTTTGATTTCGGGCAACTCGCGCGGCTGGTGCACCGTTAACGTCGCTGGTTTGTACCAGTCGCTGGTGGTAATGCGCGAAGAGCTGCGTGAACCAATCGCGCCGGGATAGCGAACGGTCCATTGCGACCGTGCGCGAGGCCGCCGTCACGGCCCACTCCATGCAGCCTGCGAAGAAGCCCACCTCGTTGCTGCACCGCTTCAGCAGCGTGCGAAGCAGATCGAAGTCGGCAACCGAGAAGTGGCGCCGCACATCGTACCCTGGGGCATCACGCAGCATCTCGTGCACGTTCGGCAACACACTCAGAATGAACAGATGCACGAGCCGGAGCTGCCAGAGACAGTAGGTCGCGTTTTCATCAAGGTGGCGGGTCGCCATCACGAGATGCAGCTCGCCTTGGCGATAGAAGTGAAATGAAAAGGGAGGTCGCTGATCGCGGAGCGTCAGCCGTTCAACATCCACGTCCTCCTCGTTGTCGTCCGCTTCCACTTCCTCTTCCTCCTCCTCCTCATCGTCGTCATCGTCTGTGTCGGCGTCGAACAGGCCAATCGGGTCCGCTTCATTCTGCAGGTAGCGTGAGAAGAGTGTGTCGCTCCCGGCATGGCGACCATGCTTGCCGCTCTTTGCGTGAACAGAAGGGAGTGCGTTGTTTGGCATGCGCCAGTGGCGCCCGAGAATGTGCTCAAGCATGGAGGGGCCGCCATCCTCCAGTCCTGTATCTTCCATGCGACTCTGCCTGGCACGACTTGCCGATGATGAGGATGATTGCGGTGGGTGTGATGGCACGGAGGTCGAGTAGGTTTCGCTGTCGCCAGCGATGCTCATCAAGACCTGCAACACGCCGAAGAGTGCGCTGAGGTCGTTACAATCGCCGTACCGCGTGAAGACAGGCTTACCAGCGCTGGTCAACACAAAGACGTGTTTGTTGTGCTGACCAAGCACGTCTTCCTCAAACGCGCCGGCAGAGTCGCTGCGCTCGTCTTTTGCATCTGCCGTTGCTGCTGCTGTTGTTGTTATTGCTGTTGCTGTGCTGTCCTTCTGTTTGCGGTCAGGTGTGCGTGATGCGGATACTTTCGTCTTGACAGGCACTGTGGAGGCACTGCCAGTAGTGGCGGAAGGTGTGGCGCCGAACGGTTGCCCACTCTCAGACGTGCGCTGCGTTTGTTTCTGACTCTGCGTCTGCGCAAGTGGCCGTTCTGGCTCACCTTGTCCACCGTTCTCTTCATCGACGGTGAGATCAGACACAACGCCACTCGACTGCGACGCCCGACCACTGTCCACTGTGCTCGACGCGGTTTCCGTGTGGCGCCACGGATGACGGCGGGCCAGAGGCGCCTCATCCCCGACGCCCCTGCGTGCCAGGTTTGCGACTTCCCTGTCTTCTGCGCCGCCGCCACCGTCAGCATCCTCATCGCGGTCACGATCCTCGTCTTCGTCGTTGCGACCGCAATCTGCGACGCCACCAACCCGCATATCCGCTCGCCCCATTTCGAGGTGCGTGCTCAGCACGCTCGCCGGGCCACGCGATGACTGCGACCCGTTGAACGGCACCACTGTGCTGTAGCTGGAGCCGTGCGAGGGGACGTTCGTGTCGCTCGCTGACAGAGTCGAAACTTGCCGAACGACATCGGTCCCGCCGCCACCAGCGTTGTACGACGACGTCAAGGCGTTGTTGTGGTACTGATGCTTCTTGAGTGACGTGTGTGCCGCGATGCGCGTGTGGGCACGCTCGTGTCGGACACGGCTGGGGCCGGAGTGGGAGCGACCACCCGCACCGCCACGAACGGCATGCGTCGTACTCCCAGCAGAGTGCTGACGCACGTAACGCGACTGAGCCTGTGATGAAGAGGGGAGCAGCGCATAGCTGTTCACGCTGCCCCCACCCGATGTACTCACCGTGCGTACACTGGCTGGGGCCGTCCCTTCCACGTCATCCTCGTCTTCTTCGTCCTCGTCCTCGTCGTCAAGGGTGTACGGCTCTTCATCGCGGTCACCGTCGTCTTCCTCCTCATCGCCGTAGTAGAGTTCATCCGCGTTCGACGACGACGGCCGCACGAGTGAATCCAGTGTTTCTCGACTGTGGTTGTCGCAGCTGCCCTCGCAGGTTTCAGCCGAGTGAACGTGTGGTAAGCGCTCACCCGAGCGGCCGTGGTAGAGCTTGCGCGAGACCCTCTGGTGGTGATGGTGGTGCCCCGCCAGCGCATGCCGAGGATGCGGCTGCGACTGGCTGGTGTTCGAGCGCGCTGACGGATGCGATGCTGATGCCGACGACGATGGCACCTGCAGATGCCGCCGATCATCTTCCTCGAGTTCTTCTTCGGGAGCGTGGTCTGCGGGTGCCGCAGCCAAGTTGTTGCGTGGCTGGAGGCGCGACGCGCTCATGAAACTCTCCGCCGCTTCGGCGGCGCTGGGAGACATGACCAGGCGACCACCCGTGGGCGAGGTGATGGTGATGGAAGGATGATCCGAACGCGACTGGTCACGCAGCGCGCTGTGCGGACGATACGAAGACACAAGAGGCGCCCCATCTGCCAACTCGTCGTGGGTGCCACGAAAGCGGTGTCCAGAAGAAGCAGTATTACTGTTGTTGTTGTTGTGACTGGGGGTGTCAAGGGCATCGACGTGGTTGTTGCTGTTATTGTGGCTAGCCTCGTTGAAACCATCGCCGAGTCCTCCTTCTGGGTCCAAGCAGTAGAGATCGCCGTCCCCACCACCTTGATCGCCCCTGTGTGAGTACAAGGCCGCCCCGCCGTAGCCATCGTTTGCGTAGTCGTCAAAGCCGTCATCAATACCACCACCACCACCACTACTAGGCCCATACAGACCGTCCGCGTTGGGGTTGGCGTTATTGTTCATCGGTTTCTCCTCCGTCGCGTTCTGACGTTTGAGTGGCTGCCTCGGCGAGGTGAAGAAGTCATCGTCACTACTGCTTGATTGGTTTCCAGAAGGACCGCGTTCATGTTCAGCGCGGTCATCCTCCTCGTTCTCATCGTCTTCGCCGCCATACACGTGATAGGGGATGTGCGACGGCTCTGAGACCGCGTACTCACTGACGATGCCGCGCGTCAACGCCTGCAAGCGCGCCTGCAGATCGGCCTCCGCCTCGTCCTCGCCGGCTGCAGTCGCTTGTCTGTGTACACTGTTGTTACTACTACTACTACTGCTGCTACCGCTGCTTCTAGTGTGCGGCGTCACACCACCGAGTCCGCGGGGCCACTCCGAAGGATCCACGCCTGGGACTGCGAGTGCGTACGGATCGGACGCAAAGGGCGTGTTTTCACCAGCCGCACCACCATCACTATCCTTGTCGTTGTTTGTGTGCGCCGCGCTATAAGGCTGCGGGTGGCTGTGACTGTGGCCTTGGCTGGTGTAAGCGTACGTCAAGTCATCAAAGAGGAGGGCATCGTCGATGGTGCCTGCATCGTTGCCCGAAAAGCCGTCCATGCAAAAAAAAAAAAGAAAATGAAGCTAGCAACGAATCAAGACAACGAAGACAAAGTGAGGTGAGAGTGAAGCGCACAGATTCAAAGCCAGACAGATTTGTGAACCTGGCGAATGATTGATTGTGAAGTACGTGAACAAGAAAACAAAACACAACTGTAATACACAACGATGTCCAACTGCGGTAAGTGGTAAGTGTACGAAGCAAGCAAGAAAAAATCTCGAGAGGTAAAAGGAGATGAGAAGCACACAGCAACAAGTGGTGTTCACTGCACACCAACAGCGAGTCTTGGTTCGTTCTATTATCAACTAAACACGATGCCAAGTACTTCACAGAAGAGGATGAAAAAGGGGGAGAGAAAAGAGAGAGTGTGTGTGCACGATAGACAAGTTTTTTTTTGTGGGGAAAGGAAAGGATGAAAGGTGATCGACGGTCCCTGGCACACCGAAGAAGAGGCGCGAGTTGGGCTTGCGCCATGAAACGACGCGCCACCAACAACAACAGCACCACCACGATCGCTCGGATTGTCTGCCATGAAAGGGAGAGACAGAGAGAAAGACAGACACAATGCTTCAAGGGTAGTTCGTCGCGCTCACTATAGCGTCGAGCGACACGCGTTTCCAAACCGTGGCAGCTCGCATGACGTGTCTTTTTCTCTTTTGTTAGTTTGTGCTTCACAATGAATAACACCAGAAGGGGGGTGGGTGGAGAGAGAGAGAGAGAGAACAAACAAACAAACGCAAAACAGTGTGAGAGGCAGCAAAATATGGAGATAAGAAAAGATAAATGGGAAAACAACACATGGAATACCAATCGTGTGTAGCTGACATCTCTTTTTGTTGCTGTTGTTGTCGTTGAGCATTCCGTCTCTTCACCCAATGTCCTCCAGCGAGCACAACAAACGCACACACACTCCCCCGTCATCTACCGTGGTTCGAGGGTTTCGCAGGTGCGTTTTGTAGTGTGTGCACGAGTGCGTGCCACTGAGGTAAAAACAATAATCAAACAAACAAACAAAAGGACGGTAAAGCAAGTGAGGAGGAGGAAACGACAACAATCACAACTACAACAACCACAACCACAAAAACGTTGTCCATGTCAGTTTGTGAGTTGCGCTGTCATACCCGCGTTGCTGCTGTACAGGCGCAGGAGGTACTTGGCCGTGCTAGGCGAGGACGAACTCACGACGAGCAGGTACGTCGTCTGCGCATCCAGCACAATCGGAGGAATGCACGCACCACCACCCGTGTAGCTCCCCGAACCGCTGATCATCTCCATCGTGGCGGCATCACGCACACGGAAGAGACTGATGTTCGCAAATGTGACTGAGCCTGAGCGCGTACTCGTCTCGGCGTCCTCGGCGTCCTGGAGCAAGAAGAGCCGACCGGTGAAGACGGAGCGCGCCGTGAGCGTGATACTGATCTTGCTGTTGCGGAAGAGGGGGTCTGACTTGGCCACCGCCTGCGGTGGCGTGAGCTGCTTGGAGCGGAGGTACCCGCCTTCCGGCAGGAGCTGGCCGTTGATGCGCTTCTCGGCGTAGCCGGTGCCTTCGTCTGGCAGCGGCTGCAGCGTGTGCGGCTCGGTCGTCTCGCAAGTGAGCTCGTACGCGCCTGCGACACCCTTCTTCCACAAGGACGGGATCACGACGTAGTCGCCGGCCGGCAGCGGCGGCAGACCCTCTGAGATCTGTGACGCACTGCGCGGGCGCTGAGCCAGACGCTGGATGTAGTCCGCGAGGAACACGCACATCTCCGCCACGAACGTCCGCGCCACCGTCTTCGTGGACGACGACGACGACGCACCGAGGGCCGAGTCCGCGCGGCGCGCCAGGTTGCCTAGTGCCGGCAGAAACGCCGTCGGGAGCGAGGTGCAGCGGAGAATATCCGTGCACAGGTCCTGCAAGTCGTGCAGCACATCCCAGGCCCCGTTGGCCTTTGGGAAGTCCTTCTCCACGTCGGGCGTGACGTCCTTGGCGAGTTGAATCTCCATCGACATGGTGCGCCGACTCGCCGTGGCCGCCGCGCGCAAGCCACCGTCGGTCTCGTCGTCGACGGACATGGCGGCGGCCATGGCCTGCTCCAGCGTGGCATTCAAAGGGACGGCCTTGGCGCCGGCGAGAAACGTCGACGACCGCGGCGACGCGAGGCAGCCTTTGCGAACGGCTGTCAGCAGCACGACGCTCACCTCATCCGTCTCGTCAATGTCGTAGACGTAGAACTCAGACGGCGACGCGGACCCGCCGCTGACCCGCACCTTCATCTTGCGACTCTCCTTCACCACGCGCTCGCCAAGCAGTTTCTTGTTGTCGAAGCAGAGCGTCTGCGCGAGCGCGCTGTCCACAACGGCACCCTTGTACCCGTACAGTTTGGCCTGCAGACACAGATCGGTCTCTGTGTTGACGTTGCCGACGCGCAGCGCAAACGCCGGCAGCTGCGCCGCAGGGCAGTCCGTGAGAAGGCTCGCACGCTTGTGCACGAGCTGCACCTGCGACGGCTGCGTGCAGTCCTCGGTCGAGAGTCGCAGCGAGACGTACGCGGGCTTGTCCAGGTGCAGCGTGTACTGCGGGTTGAAGACGAACGTGGAGGCATCTGTGCGCCCGCCACATGTCTTGCCGCGCTCCCACGCACCTTTCGTCACCGTCACGTGCTTCAGACTCGTCTTGGGGATGATGTGCATGAAGACACCTTGTGTCGCGTTTCCAGAGTCATAGTTCGCCTTCTCGAGGAGCGTCTGCGGTGTGTAATGGAGCCCGGGGTACGTTGGCAGCTTCATCTGCTCCAGCTCCGTGTGCAGCGTCGCCGAGTAGTGAAACGGTGTCTTGACGCTGCTCTCATCGCGCGTGATGACGACGACGAGGTGGCTCGTGCCGGCCGGACAGTCGAAGCTGACCGTGTGCGCGGCGTAGTTGCGGCTAATGACCTCGTTCAGCGGCTGCATGTGCGACGTCACGTCCGACGCGCTCGCGACACGACGACAATAGCAGCGGCCGAAATAGCACCGCCCATTCGCGAGACGATGCGCGACGGAGGGAAACGCCGTCACGTCGTAGATCTTGACGGCCAAGAAGGGGATCGACGGGTTGTCCTTCTCGTACTGGAGCTTGAACTCCTTGACATCGGTGATGTGGCGCGAGATGACGAGGTGCATGCGCGTCAGGCGCGGCGCCTTGTACACACCAATGTGCAGCTGGGGGGCGTTGGCCATGCTCGTGGTGTAGTGAAACACCCCGTGACACGCCAGCCGCGTCGGCCGCCGGGACATGCCTTCACTGGTCGGGTAGAGCAGGTATGGGTTCCACGAGAGGCTGCAGCGCGAGAAGTGCGCGGTGAGGTCGCCCCAGGAGATGCAGAAGACGCCCTGCTGCGCCAGCTCGGGCGTGTACTGGAGCGCCTCGTGCACCTTGGCCGCGACAGGGCTCTTGTCGTCGAGTGAGAGCGCGCCACCCCACGTCAGCTTGTTCCATGGGTTGCGCACAAGAAAGACACGCTGCCCCTCCACCTCCGTCACGTCCAGCACCGCGTAGGCGTGGTTGGCGGGCAGCTTGAGCCGTCCACCATCCGGGCCTTCCTCAGGTGTGGCCGGGTCGGGCGTCGCGACCGTCATCAGCACCGCACCAGACCGGAAGCAGTGCAGCAGGCGCTTCCACTGAAACTCCGCGTCAAAGGCCTTGGCGGTGAAGCTGAGCGAGTCTGGCAACCACCCTGACAACTTGTACAAGTCACTCGCGCTGCTGCTCCCGGGAAACTCGTAGCTGCCGCCGCAGATCTTGACAAAGGCCTTTTCCATCATGGGAACCCACAGCTCGTCGGGATCCTTGCTGACGGTCGTGAGGAGCTGCTTGGTGCGTGGCTGCATCGGGAAGCGGTCGTCGATGCTGACGACGCGGGTCATGCCGTTCACGAGCATCTTGACGCAGTACGCACCTTTCGGGTTGACGATCGGACTCCGATCCAGGTCCTGCGGGTAGATCACGGCATTGATGATCTTCGCCTTGGGAAACCGCTTCTGGTAGCTGGCACAGATGATGAGGCTGCACACCATCGAGCAGTCACCCACCACTGTCTGCTGCACGTTCATGGGGTCTGCCTCCTTGACGATCGCCAGGGTGTCCTTGTTGGGCAGTTGATCCACGTGCAACAGCTGAGCCGCCTTTTGCTTCTGCGTCCCACACAGAGTGGGGTTGAAGTTGTCCTCCCAGGTCCCCTCGCACGGCATGAAGACGTTCGTGGCCCCGTAGCCTTCGGCAACGTCATCCCACATGGGCAGCAGCAGGCTGTTCGTGATGCCGCTTCGGCGCAGCACCTCCATCTCATCGGGCAAGACGGGGTTGTCTTGCAAGAAGCGCGGAGGGTTGGCCTTGTAGTAGCGCTCCCGCATGTAGTCGAGCGTGGTCGCGATGTTGTTGAAGTTGGACGGGTTGTTGCGCTGACGGCGACCGATCTGGTAGGCGTGGTCGAGCACGTCGACAGCACGCTTCAGCTCGCCCTGCTTGGATAACTGGGTGGCGACATCGATCGCGCGGATGACGAAATCAGACGCGTGCGGCACGTAGTAGTCGCTGAGCTTGTACTTGTTGGAGAGCGGCGGGGGAGGTCCAGGGACGGGCTTCTTGTCTGGCTTTCCACCACCGCCACCGCCACCCTCTTCAACAGTGTCCATATCAGTCGGTGGTACATCGCCAAGGCCGTCCACGGATTTCAGATCCGAAGGCGGCGGGGGCAGCGCGTTCGGTGCAGCTGGTGGCGGAGTCGCTGTTGGCGTGCCGCGTTTCGCAAGCTTCGCCGGCTGCGATGCGGAGGATGCCGGTGGGGGCGAGCTGTTCTTCGACGCCGTCGCCGATCGCAACTGGCTGACCTGTGCCGCGTACTTGGGGTCCGAGTACAGCATATCGAGATAGTCACCACCACCACCGCTGCCGGCTGCGTCGGTGCTCTTGGTGGTGTGCACACGTGGTGGTGAGGCCGGCGGCAGCGGGGAGGCGGCACCGGTCGGCGTGCGACGCACCTGTGGTGGTGGCGACGCGCTTGACGGCGTGGTGGCCGCTGACGTCTTGCGTGGCGGTGACTGTTGCTGCTGTTGTTGTTGTTGTTGTTGGAGCTCGCGTGCGGTGCGGATGCGCTGAACTCGCTTTGCCACGTCGCTCAGATAGTTCATGAGACCCTTTTTGGATTCATCGTCGATGTCGGGGCGTTGAAGCGTCTGACGGAGAATGTAAATGGCCTGCGTGTAGCATTCCTCGGCCTCTGCGAGCCGGCCCTGATTATCGAGTTGGATGGCGTTGTGCATCACAACACTCACGTCCTGAATGGAAGCAGACATTTGGCCTTGAAAAAGAGACAGAGAGTGGGAACCGAAGTGCAAGAAGAAGAAGAAGCAATCTGGCAAAGTGAGAGCAAATAAAAAGCAAGATACTGAGTATACGGCAAGCAAAGAAAGAAAGAAACAGATGCGAAAGTATGAAAAACGGAAACTATAAGAAGACAGAGTTGTATATTTTCAGAGAATATGTGAAGCAATAACAACAATAAAGCAAGATGACCTGAGTCACGTAAGGAGATGTGTAAGAGTGCGCGTGCGAGTGAGAGATGCTTTTGTTGCGCGATAACGTGAAGGAGCGACTACGTGCGGCACGGCTGCGCTCGGCGAGCAGAAATTGCCACGACAACGAGATCAGGGTTGAGTACGACGTGAGGATTGCGGATTCCACGATACGTCTATGTCCATCGTGGTCTTTGGTTGAAGTGATTTGATTTTGGTTGTGTGGGCCCTCCTGCGAGAGAGAGATGATGCGCTTGAGAAGAGCGCGCAAAATGAGACTTTTTGTGCGAAAAAAAAAAGAGAATAATGGGGGAAAAATGGGGTGGGAAAAATGAGTCAAAAAGCGAAGACGAACATACAACAACAGCAACAACCGTAATAACAAGAACGGAGCGCAAATAAGGCTGACCAACAGCGGATGCGGAGTGAACGCGGCGCGGAAATGCACCTTTGGTATTTCACAGCGTGTCGATGAACTGGTCGAGGTCCGGCATGTCCGGCTGAAGTCCCTTGCGCGCACGAATCGCGAGCACAGTCGTGTTGGCTGGGGTCCCGTGGCGAAGCGGATCGCCATCACAGAGCTGCCAGTGGTCAAACACATAGTGAGCGACTGCTGAACCAGCCGAGACGTTCGCGAGCGCCTCGATGAGACCAAAACACTCAGCGACGGGCAGGTAGGCACGCACGTTGTAGATGGGCGTACCGGGGCGGTTCTCCTCACCGATGATCACACCACGGCGGCGGGTCAGCTCACCGTAGATCCCGCTCATGGGGTGCTCCACGGTCTGGATGTCAACCAGAAACACGGGCTCCATCAGACGGGGAGAGGCCGTCAGGCAGCACGCGTAGAACACACGGCGAGCGGTCGGAATGATCTGGCCGCCACCACGGTGAATGGCATCCGCGTGCATCGTCACATCCTCGACGTTGATGCGCACACCACGCATGTTCTCGTCGCACAGCACACCCTCGCGGGTGGCCCACTGCCAGGCAGCCACAATCGAGTCCTTCACCTCACCCATGTTCTGGACACCCTTCGTCACATCCACGACCACGTTCGGGCCGCATTTGTCCGGGCCGTAGCACCAGATCTTACGGGCCTCCTGCACGTCCCACGCGAAGGTGTCGGCAAGGTAGCGTGCACGGGTCTTGGGGTCGGCCTCGGGACCAGCCGCACCCTCCTCGATGGCCAGGGCGATCTCCTCCGTGAGGGGCGCACCACGGCACGACAGACGGTTGCTGTTGTTCGGGGAGGTGAGGGTGCACACCTGCGAGGACACTGCCGTCACGGTCTCGCGGAAAGACACGACGGGCTCGGAGATGGTCAGCGGGGCGCCGTTCACGAAGTCGTCCTGGAGATCCTTGAGGCAAATCTCAAGGTGCAGCTCACCCACACCAGCCACAATGAGCTCGCCGGACTCTTCAACACTGGTCACCACGAGCGGGTCAAATTTGGCGAGACGCTTGAGACCCTCGACCAGCTTGGGCAGGTCGGAGGGGTTCTTGGCCTCCACGGCCACACGCACGACGGGGGACGCGGAGTACTTCGTATCCCTCAGGGGGTGGGGGGTCTCGCCATCGTCGGTGATGGTGGCGGACTTGACAATGTACTTGTCCACGCTGCACTTGTCCACGCCGACCAGACACACGACGTTACCGCAAGACATGTGGTCAACGACCATCTGCCCATGACCCACGGTCGCCAAAACGCGGTGCATCAGTTTGTCATCGTACAGGTCCTGCTTCTTGCCGTAGATGTAGTTGCTACCCATGATGCGCACCTTCTGGCCGCTGGCGACCTTACCAGAGAAGATACGGCCAAAGGCGATGCAGCGGCGGCGATCGGCAGTCGGCACCATCTTGCTGATGTACAGCATGAGGGGGGCTGTGGGGTTGCAGTTCTTGATACCCATGAAGTACTTGTCGTCGGGGCTGGGCTCACCAGAGTACAGCATCTCAGCGCGGTAGTTCTGGGCCTTCTTGGGGGAGGGGAGGTGCGACACGATCATCTGAAGCAGCGTCTCGCCGGCGGGCAGGAACTTCCTCATGACAGTTTTGAGGAGCTTCTTGGGCACCTGCTCGCGCTCGGCGGCGCTCAGGCTGATGTTGAGGGACTTGAGCATCTTGTCGACCTTGTCCTTCTTCTCGTTCATGATGGCGTCGAAGATCTGGCAGATGGGGTCCATGCAGAACTGGCAGAAGGCACGGCGCACGCGCTCACCATCGGAGTTCGTCTCCTGCTTGATCCACTTCTTGTGCTTGGCATCGAAGAAGTTGTCACCCCACAGGCGCTCGCGCATCTTCATCTCGTCCACGCCGAACTTGGACGCGTACATCTTGGCGAAGCGGGTCAGGGAAAAGGCCCAGCCCTGCAGCCCTGAGCCGAATGTGGCCGTGCCTTTCTGAGGCGATACCTGCACGTCAGCCATGGAGGGGTCGTTGTAGGTGGCAATCACAGTATTCACCTTCTGGAGCGTCTTGACGAAGCCCTGGTACGCCTCCTCGGGGTCGAGCTGGAGCTCAAGGATGGCGCGGTCCACCTTGTTGATGAACACGACGGGGCAAATGCGCTCCGCCAGGGCCTGGCGCAGCACCGTCTCCGTCTGCGCGCACACACCCTCCACGCAGTCGACGACGAGGACAACACCATCCGCAAGCTTGAGATTATTTTGCGACGGCATCCAGGCCTCGTGCCGATCGTGTGGTCCGACCAGACAAACAAAACAAGTCTGGCCGCCTTCTCCGCCATCCCATGACTCCTCTGGTGCGTACAGAACGCTTTGCGCGGTGGTCATGGGGTCTGCCCACATGGTTGGGACAGTCCAGTAGGAGTAATGCCAGTGAAGCATGTCTCTCGGCGAACAGTCACCCGCGATGCGACCAGGGAGTTCATCGGCAAGGCAAAGGAAATTGCCAAACTCGACGATGCACTCGCGGGCGGTGAGCGCCCCGTGGTGACGGGCTCCCAGAATGCCCACGAGCCGGATCGCGCTCGGGTCTTGAATCTGACCTTGTATGTCTTCGATGTAGACGCGCCGCATCGCCAGCAACTGCGCGCGGTCCATCTCCAAGTACGGAACGACTCGACGGGTCCGCTTGTCGAGCGCGTCTACTGCGACGTCCATGTTTTTTTTTTACGTGTTGTGTGCTGTGCTCTAAGATTACAACAGTAGCGTCTCTTTCCTCGACGTCTTTTCTGGGACGATTAGAGAGATGCGCGAGAGCGAGAGAGAGGGTAAAGAGGAGAGAGAAAGAGAAGGAACGCGACTGAGTGAATGCCACTGATGAACAGGTGCGTGAGTGCAGAACGACGGAACGCCAGATCGTGTGTTCTCGTTTCTTGCGTGCACCACTCTAGATGCTAGTGGAGGATACACACATACACACACACACACACCAGTTCTTGGCCCTCTGGGTAGCCCACGAGCGAAATCAGACATTTTGTAACACTCACAACTGTCGTTTTCTGAGGCAAACGAGTCGTCCACGCACCAAAAGCGATCGCCGACCTGGTCCCAGTAGGCTGCGTGTGAATGTGTTCCCTTGAGTCGCTTCTTTTCGTTTGTTGCTTGTTGTTTGCTTTGGCGATTGTTCACTTTTCTTTTCCTTTTGCTGAATTGTCAGTATTTCCGCGAAACGCGAGATGTAAGATAGTCATCTCGCTTATATTTTTCTGTTGAAAAAGAAAAAGAATCGTGAATCAATAATAAGAGAAAGAGAGAGCGAGAAAGAAAACGAAAAGTACAAATGGGTAAAACAAACAAAATACACGAAAAGACAATTCTGAGAAAGCAAGGTAACCCTAGTGACTGCTGTAGAGGGACGTCTCACGCAGGCGCTCCTCATCGCTGGGCTGCTTGGTATTCTCGGATGTGAAGGACTTGATCAGAGTTGTACACCACAATCTCATCCAGGCTTGAAACGCCGGGGTGGTTGTGTCCGCAGAGCGAGTCGTAGCCCTCGCCAACGAGGGTGCCGAATGTTTGATCGCGTGTGACTGTATTGACGTCCTTGATGCGACCGACAAAGACGATGCACTCGAGTATGACGCCCTTGTGCAGTGCCTTTCTCTCGGTCGCCGTAGATGTTCGTGCGAAGTAGATGCCAGCACCGTACAGACCTCCTTGGCCGCGCCGCATCAGTTGTGAAGCGAGAATGGCCTTGGCAGCTTCAGGGTCAGTTTGGTGATACAGCCTCATGCAGCCGTCAGGGACCACATCTCCGTTTTCACACCGGCGTCGGCATCGGTTCAGTCGCTTGCGTCGCTGGCCGTATTTCTTCAGGCTAACGATCCTGTAGTACTGGCCCTCCAGCACCTCGATCACACGCGTGCAAGGCTTGCCCTCTTCGCACGCTTCACATAGCCTGGCCTCGTGGTGTTTTATCGCCTCCGCGAACTCGTCGTCGCTGATAGGATGAACCATTTCGTCGCCATCCTCTTCAGGGATTTCGCGCTTCTTTGCCGCAACTCTCGTTGCGAAGCGCTGCACGACGTTGGACTTCATCCGTTCCATCTCGCTCTCTTTGAAGAATGGCTTGATGTAGGGACCGCCACCTTTGGGACGCTGTCCAAACGTGTGCTTGACCGCGATCATGATGAGTTGCGCGTGGCTATCTACATCGAAAGACTCACCAAGGGGGACCACGACGGAGAGCTTGAACACGATTTGGCCCATGTGCGAGGTCCAGCCGACACCGCCCTTCCCACCAGCGGCAAAGCGAGCGTGACCTCGACACTGCAGTTGCGCACTGTGGCGCATTCCTTCTATATCACCGTCGCGCAACAGCGGTGCAACAGTTTTTACGTTCGACGTTTTTTCGCCATTCTGCTTCTGCGTATTCTGTTGTTGCTGCTGCTTCTGTTGCTGTTTCTGCTGCAGCCTCATTTGCTTCTGTTGCTGCTGTTGTTTCAGGAGCTGCTGGTGTCGCTGCTGCTTCAGTTGCTTCTTCAACAGCTTCTGTTGTTGTTGCTGTAGCTCCAGTTGCTTCTGCTTGCTCTGTTGCTGTGGCTGCGGTTGTTGCGGCTCCGCCTCTGGCTGTTGTGGCTTGTTGTGTTGCTGTTGCTGCTTCTGCTGCAGCCTCATTTGCTTCTGTTGCTGCTGCTGTTTCAGGAGCTGCTGGTGTCGCTGCTGCTTCAGTTGCTTCTTCAACAGCTTCTGTTGTTGTTGCTGCTGCTCCAGTTGCTTCTGCTTGTTCTGTGGTTGTGGCTGCACTTCTGGGTGTTGTGGTTTGTTCTGTTGTTGCTGCTGCTGCTTCTTCTGCTGTTGCTGGTTGTTCTGAGCCTGTGGCTGTTGCAGCTGTGGCTGTGGCTGCAGTTGCTTCAATAGCCCCCGCAATTCACTCCGTTGTTTCAGCAGTGATTCAAACTCCTGTTGTCGTTGCTGATTTTCTTGCTTCTGTTGCAGCTTCTGTTGCCGACGCTCCTCCTGGTGCCGCGGCTGTAGTTCCTTTGGGGGCTGCGACTGGCCTCCGATCTCCAGCTGTTGCTGTTGAGTAAGGTCTTCCTTCGATTGTGCGTGCTGTTTCTGAAGTAGCACAAGCTTTGCACTATGTGACTTGAGTTGCACATTCAGCTCCGCCAGCTCCCTCTCCAGCTCTTGCGCAGACAGCTTGGCGCCAGAGACGTTGGCCCCCGTAGGTGACTGCGCTCCCAGAAGCGATGAGTCGTGCTCCATGCTGAGAAACACTCCAGAAGAGAGAATGAGTAAACTCAGTCTTTACGATCGCACAGATGGTGATGTGATGAAAAAAAACGGTAGCGTCTTTTTCCTCGACGTTTGTTCTGACACGATTAAAGAGGTATGTGAGAGCGAGAAAGAGAGAAAGAAGGTGAAGGATCGTGACTGAGTGAATGCCACTGATGAACAGACGGGTGAGCACAGAACAACGGAGCGCCAGATTGTGCGCCCGCTGTTCTTCTTGCGTACACCACTTTAGTTGGTATTGAAGGATACACACATACACACACCAGTTCTTGGCCCACAGGGTAGCTCACGAGCGAAATCAGACATTTCGTGACGCTCACAACTGCCGTTTTCTGAGGCACACGAGGCGTGAACGCACCAAGGTCGATCGCCGACCTGGTCTCAGGCGGTTGCGTGTGAATGTGTTCCCTTGAATCGCTTCTTTTCGTTTGTTGCTTGTTGTTTGTTTTGGTGATTGCTCACTTTTCTTTTGCTGAATTGTCAGTATTTCCACGAAAAGCTAGATGTAAGATAGTCATCTCGCTTAGACGTTTTTCTATTCTGGATTGTGCCATTTACTCCTTGTCGGAGGCAGTAAATCACGTCTGAGAAAACAGAGACAACACTCCAGAAAGAACAGGTCTGGGAGAGAAAGTTGATAAGGCTGAGGTGGGAACGCACGTCATCCGCACCCGCCCGTAAGTACCTCTGGAGAGCCACACACTGACAGACATCGTCACTGTGGCGCAGAGTACGGGAGAAAAAAAAGAGAAAGGAAAAGTTAGATTCAATAAGAAGAGAGAGGGAGAGAGGGAGGGAAAAGGAAAACGAACAGTACAAATGGGTAAAACAAGCAAAATACACGAAAAAAAACCAAAAGTCTGAGGAAGCAAGGTAACCCTAGTGACTGCTGTAGAGGGACGTCTCACGCAGGCGCTCCTCATCGCTGGGCTGCTTGGTATTCTCGGATGTGAAGGACTTGATCACGGTTGTACACCACAATCTCATCCAGACTTGAAACGCCAGGGTGGTTGTGTCCGCAGAGCGAGTCGTAACCCGCGGAAACGAGGTCGCCGAATGTTTGAGTGGGTGTGCCTGTATTGACATCCTTGACGCGACCGACAAAGACGATGCACTCGAGCATGACGCCCCTGTGCAGTGCCTTTCCCTCAGTCGCCTCAGGTGTTCGTGCAAAGTAGATGCCACCGCCGTACAGGCCTGCTTGGCCGCGCCGCATCTCTTGGGAAGCGAGAATGGACTCGGCAGCTTCAGGGTCAGTTTGGTGATACAGCCTCATGCATTGGCCAGGCACCACATCTCCGTTTTCACACAGGCGCCGGCATCGGTTCAGTCGCCTGCGTCGGCTGAGGTACTTCTTCATATTAACGATCTTGTAGTACTGGCCGTCCAGCACCTCGATCACGCGCGTGCAAAGTTTGCCCCCAACGCACGCTTCACAGAGACCGTCCTCATGGTGCTTCATCGCCTCCTCGAACTCGTCTTCGGTGATTGGACGGACCATCTCGTCGCCATCCTCTTGAGCGATACCTTTTTCCTTGTTTGCAATGATCCTCGCGAAGCGCTGCACGGCATTGGACTTCATCCGCTCCATCTCACTCTCTTTGAAGAACGGCTTGATGTAAGGACCACCGCCTTTGGGACGCTGCCCAAACCTGTACTTTTCTTTGATTTCGATCAGGTCGGCGTGTTTGTCCAGGTCGAAAGGCTCGTCAAGAGGGATGTCGACGGAGAGCTTGAACACGACTTGACCCATGTGCGATCCCCAGCCCACACCGCCGTTCCAACCAGTTGCAAAGCGAGCCTTGCCTCGACATTGCAGTTCTACAACGTGGCGAACTGTGTCAACATCATCACCGGACGACGGCGGTGCCATGCCCAAAAATCACTGCTGAGGAGAAGAAGGAAAGAGCGTGAAAGAGTGAACTCAGTCTCTCTACGATCGCACAGGCAGTGATGAAATGAAATAAAACACACAAGAGAGAGGGATAAAGGTGATGTGGCCGAGAAGAGGAGGATGACACGGCAAGCGACTGTACTGCTTCAGGGGGCTGATCCACTATGTGTCCTCAACCGCGCGGAAGAGGGAGAGCGATCGGCAGGCACACACGTGCGATGTGGCGCGCTGCACACGATCTGAAATGGTGGCGTGGGAGCAAATGCATCAAGGCAGCCTGCGTGCAGGGGCTTCTCTTTCCTTTTCTTCATCTTCATCTTGATCGCGGTTGTCTTGGCCTTGACGTAGTTGACTTTGTGGATGCCACATATTATGGCGAGTGTGAACAGACACACACACACACACATGGTCTGAAACATGCTAATACTGTGAATACAAAATGCACAACAACAACAACAACAACTAAACGGCATCCGATCATCACGCTCCCCTTCTCACCTCCTCTTTCACAGCTGCGTTCACGAAAACAAAAATAATCAGAGAAACCCTTGTGACTTCTCCGAGCCGTCCTCCGCGTTGAAGCTCACCGTCCTGAACCACCGTGGCGGGTACCAGATTCCGCGTGTAAAGAGGAAGAAGTACGCGTTCTCGTACGCGGACGACTGAATAAAGAACCCGTTCAGGAACCCACCAACTCCTCGCCAAGAGAGGTTGTTGTACATGTGGTGATCAACGTGCTGCAGGTACGCGCTCGCCTGCTTCGCATCGGAAGAGAGAGTGGAGGTCGCCGCGGCAGCAGCAGGTGTGGTGGAGGTGGTGGTGGGACTGTCTAATACCGCTTTCAACGCGTCTGAGTAGACACACTCGGGCCAGAGCGCTCTCCACGGGGTCATCATGATGTGAAAGGACGTGTAGCCATCGTAACGGCCATTGATCTCGCGCCGTGGGACTTCCTTGGGAACAGCTGCATGCTCCGGGGCCTTTTTCGTGTCCGGCAGCGGCAGCGACGAGGCCGCCGCCCGCGCCTGACTCTCGCGCTTTTGGTTGAAAAGAACTTGGGTCACGTTGTGCGCGACGACAGGGACCTGTGTGAAGGTCGCACCGTAGCTTTTGATGCTCGGCACACCCGCGACGTCGCCCAACGCAAAGATGTCGGGGAACCGCTGGTGCTGAAGGGTGCGCGGGTCAACGTCGGGAAACGTGTCCTCGTCCACGCCGGCGGCGGCACCACGTGGCGCAGCAGCAACGCGGCTGTCGAGTGTGGCAAAGGCAGCGGCGTGAGGGGCGTCCACCGCTGCAGCGAGAGACGCATCCGACGGCGCAACGACTGTCTTGTCCTCCGTCCCCTGTGATGATGATGATGAGGACGCGGATGAGCCCCAGCGGAACAGACCACGGCCCCAGCGATGCGACTGTGACTTGGCCGCCGCTGCTGTGGCGCGATCAAGTCCGGAGGCAGCGATAAA
This sequence comes from Wallacemonas sp. MBr04, assembly GCA_030849635.1. Lineage (NCBI taxonomy): Eukaryota > Euglenozoa > Kinetoplastea > Trypanosomatida > Trypanosomatidae > Wallacemonas > Wallacemonas sp. MBr04. The sequence continues at coordinate 64,013 of JASANR010001556.1, forward strand.
GGACGGTGCAATGAGCGGCAGATCGAGTACGAGCAGACGGTACGGGATCTTGAGGTAGAGATCCTCGCGGTGGTTGTACAGCACGGCCTCCCGTTTCGTGTAGTCGACGCCGGTCACGTACGTGTTGGCGAGCACGTGAAAGCGCTGCGCAAGACCGTCGTTCACGACGTCCTCACCAGCCTGCGTCGTTGCTGTCGCATGCGATAACAGGGCAGCAGCGGCGGCGGCGGCGGTTTCGCGCTGCTGCTGGCGTGACGCCCACAGAGTCCGCACAACGCTGTTCACCGCTGGTGGCGCGGCCGGCCCCAGCGGCTCGGCATCGGCGCTGATACTCACGAGTTGACAGCGGCCAAACTTGTTGAAGTAGGCCATGTACTTCCAGAGCAGGTTGGTCGTGGAGACGAACACGCTATCGAGCTGGCGCGCGGCGTGGCAGTCGGCAAAGAAGGACAGCCCTGACACAGCGAACGCGTCATCACGCGAGACGAGAGACGGGTACGGGAGCCGGCAGTACGGTGGTGCGATCTCACGGCACTGCGTCGGCGGTGTGGGCCGCGGGGTCGGCGGCAGCAGCGCGTCTGTCCAGGCCCCTGCTTTCGGGTTCACTGTGCCCAGGTGAGCGAGCATCCACGCCGCCTCACGCGCACTCTGTCGCGTCTGCACATCTTTTGGTGCCGTGCTGTGGGCGAGTGGCTCCAGTTGTTCGAGCATGTCGACACCAGGTACGCACACCGGTGCCTCGAGCGTGCCACCACGCCTCTTGCACCCAAACAGATTCAGAACGTGCCCAGGCTGACGTGCACGCTGCTGCCGTTGCGTTTCGTAGAGTTGGAACAAACGCGCGGGCGGGACTTTGATGTGCAGGACGTTGCCCTCGTAGAGCTGACCCAGGTTGTCGCGTGCGACACCCGGGTTGACGGCGACGGTGTAGCGATCGAGGTGCTCGGGCGGGAAGATCTCCGTCAACGGACCCGTCACGCCTCTCTCCGCGCCGGAGGCCAAGACAAGGACATCGTACGGGTACGCCACGAGCCCATCCGCGCGCACGGTGATCGCATCGTCCTTTTCGGGCGTGACAGCGGTGGAGGAGAAGACGTGGAAGGGCACGTTGGCCTGAAACCAGTTCTGCTTCGGTTTTGCGGACGCTGACGTCGCCGATGAGGCCGAGTCGGTGGCGGCACCCTGCGCGTTCTTGGCGGCGTCCTTGGCGCGGTGGCTACCTGTCGTTGTGTTTGTCGCGTTGGCAGGCTTCACGAGGACGGCCTTCGCGGCCGTATCAACGCGCACCACCTGCCCCATCACCAAGTTCGCATCACGCGTCACGTTCCACGACGCCGGCGATCGGAGCGAGTCGTACCCGCCCGTTGTGTTCAGATCGTAGCTGCGGTGGCCGACGTGGGCGTGCGCTTCGAGCCCGCGAAAGACCTGCTTCCGCTCCTTCTCAATCACCGTGACCTGCACCTGTGGAGCCGTCGCGGTGAGGAAGCCGGCCAGGGCGGCGCCACCAGCGCCCGCGCCAATCACCACCACGCGCTGTCCATCGCGGCGTGCGCGTGTGGTGGCCTTGGTCGCCTCACGGTCGCGGTCCTGAAGCGTGCGGAGTGTCATGAAGAACGCGGCACCGACGGTCATGCACGCCATGACCGCCGCGCTGTAGGTGAAGTTGCGCGCCTTTTTGAGGCTAATGCGGCCAAGGGAGAACTCCTCCTTCTTGGGGCGGGGAGGATTGTACATGACTCCCTTTTTTCTGCAAACAGACAAACACAAAAAAAGAAGAAGAAAACAGAGGGTGAGTGAAGAGGAAGGGAGAGCGAAGATGTACATTGTCATCGAAAGTGAATACAAGATGATAAACACCGATCAAACACAGTTGATCATGTGAAACAAGACAACAAGAGAGAGAGAGAGGGGAAGCTAAGACTGCACCAAGCGGCGTGCTGCTCTCCATCCCCTCCTGACACAGTTCTTTCTCCCTATTTTCTTGTGGACACACACAGAGAGAGGCTACTGTGGGACCAAGGCGAGCCGTGCCACGAACTTGATAGGCTCAAAAAGCATCAGTCAGGTCACTTTCACTCGCGTGTTTCGGAAGAGGTCGTGTCACACTCACGGATGTCGTTTGGCTTTGTTGATTGGATTCTCTCTTGTTTCCTCCCCTCCAGTGTTTCAAGAGAGGGAGGGAGTTCAGGTAGGCACACATTGTCAAACGACAAGGTAGCATTAATGTACATCATCATCATGACAAAAACAGAAAACAACAACAACAACAAAAACGAAGGAACTGTTCACCAGACAGCCATGACTGCGTTCCTTTCGTTTGTTATTGCTGAGGCGCCTCTGATGACTTGTGGCGCTGCGCAAGCTCCCACTTCACGTTTTCGTCGGTTGCCTGCGCGAGCGACACGAGGTCGGGCAAGTTGTCGCTACCAAGGAACTCGGTCAAGAAGCCAATCGCGTCGTCCGGCTGAGACTTGACCAGCGCCGACATGGCCAGCTGAAGAGCCTGACTAATTTCGGGGTGCGTGCGCAAGTAGGTGGCTTGCTCGATCTGCGTGGTAATGAGCTTGCTTTTGAGGGTCTGCTTCTCCTCGGGCGTCAGGACGGCCGACGCAGCCTGACCCAGTGCCGGCGAATTCGCCGAAGAGGAGGCGGACGGAGCGGACGGGGACGCGCTCATCGCTGCTTTTCTTTTTTGTTTGTGTATGAGAATGAGCGAGAGAGGAGAGGAGGACAGAGTGTGAAAGGTACGAAGCATGGCGTGTGGTTTCACGGGATACGACGAAAACGAGAGAGCGAGCGAGAGTGTTTTTCTTTCTTTGACAAGGTCGCGGGAAACAAGGGGATACACCTTCAAAATGAGGGTATACAGATGAGTGTGAAGCTCGGCAGAGATTCAACTACGCAAACTCTCTCCTGTCACGCACACGGCAGACATCCATTTTGCGTATTTTGTCGTCTCTGTTAATGGCCTGCGGCTTTGTTTGTTTTAACTGTGTTTTTCTGTCTTCAACGTATAGTTTGTCTAACGCTGACTGTTTCTGAACACTCTGTGTCGCCTCGCGGGCGGCATCCGCTAAGCAACAGAGGAAGGCGACGCGACGAAAAGGGAAGAAGAAAAATGGTGAAAACAGGCGGGGGAAATATTCTAGGGTACAAGTAAAGAAAAAGGTATGCAAACTGCTGTGACTGATTGCTCTAAAGGTCACTGTGGATTCTGTCATCTCATAAAAAAGAAAAAAAGTATATTTTTTGGTGTGACGCAACACAAGGGCAACTCGAAACAACAACAACAACAGCAGCATTTGAATGCAAACAAGAAGAGTGAGGAAAACAAAAAACATGGAGGGGAAGGGCTCGCACACACACGTTCATCTGAGTGAATATGTGACTCAGCACCACCACCATAACAACAATAGCACTTCTGGCGATTTCAAAAAATCGATGGCAAAGCGAGTCACCGCAACGACGACGGCGACGTTGAGCAAGATGCTTCGAAGCTCTTACACCATTTCTGTCACATTCCATTCTTTTTTGTTTGTTTGTTTGGTTCGCGACGCGTCTGTTCCGCGTTTTGTTGGCTTTTTTTTTTCTGTTTCGGAAGGGGCGCTGGGGAGGCTTCGCGGCATTCACAACAGAGCTTACCACAAAGCGGTCTTCTTGTAGCGCGGTCCGACCATCGCGACACCGGTGTGGCGGCGTTGCTGCGCGTCGTTCTCGCGCGCACACCGCGCTTCCATGCGCGCCTGCTGCGTCGGTGCCTTGTTCGGCGTGCTGGTAGCAGAGCGGTTGTCGTAGCCACCAAAGATGAAGTCGCCCGATTGATCAGACTGCGGGTGGTTCACGTAACGCGCATCGCGTGCTCGCTTCAGGGCGAGCGTGTCGCGATCGTCGTGGCACGTCGCGCCGCGGCGCGGGTCGTGCTGGACGAGATACGGCTTCGAGTACAAGCCCTGGGAGACGCCCGCCTTGGGCGGAGACGGATAGCCCTGACTCGACGCCGTTGTGTTGTCGTACGGCGCGGGGCCATCCAGGAGATGCCGATCCACCTTGCGCTGGCGGGGCAGGTCCTGCTGCGTGGTGCGGTTGTGATTGTGCGTGATGCGGACGCCAGACGCGTGGCCGACCTCGACGTTGTCGGGCCGCGGCGCGGAGGTCTGCAGGGCGAAGGGGATGTTATCCTCGATACGCTCGCTTGGCTGACCGAGGTTGGGCGTGCCGTGATACTTGGTCGTCTCCTCAATCTTGGCGACGCGGTCAACGCTGCCCTCGTAGTAGCGGTCGACGTTCACGGCACGCGACAGCTTCTGCTCCTCCGACACCACCTCGGGATAGCCGCGATAGGTGTGAAGCGTGGTGTGCGCTTCCTCACGGAACCGCGGTTCCTCGCGTGCGATTTGGCGGAGGCGCGCCTCGGCGAGTTGAATCGACGTCAGCTGCGGGTTGCGACTCGACGTGAGTTCATCGAGTGTCTGGGCCGTGGCCTTGGGCGGCGGAGACCGCTCCTGCTTGGCCAGCGGCGTGTACTGGTACGACTTGAGCGCGAGGTTGTTCTCCTGGCCAGGCGTCGGGTCAACGAGGGGTTGCTGACCACCGCGATAGAAGGCACGGGCGCGCTCCTGTGCTTCGTTGCTGTCCACGTGCGCCTTTCCGAGACGCCCCTCCTGACGCTTCTGTTCGTCGGAGAAGTCAACGTGAACGGGATCGACGTGGCGACGAACCGGGTGGGAGATCTCCTTACCCGATCGCGCCCGCATGGTTGTGTTGATGGCGAGGTGACGTCCCGGTGCTTCGCGACCGGCGCCCTTGCGCGCTTCAGCCGGTGCGAGGCCCGTTTGGCTTGCTGAGAGGCCGTTGCTGAAGATGCCCATGCTGCCCGTGCGACCCTTGCCGCCGCGGTGTGGCTTCTCTTGTGACATACCGGAGAGCATTCGCTTGAGAGTGAGAGATTGGGGGAGGAGGTAGAGGGGAAATTGAGTTCAATAGGTCTGGAAGAGGGGAGAAGAGAAGAAAAAAAGCAAAGCAAAGAAAACAACGGGAGCGGTAATATGGATTCTGTGCGAGCGAAGGAAAAACAAGAAAGAAAGAACGTGGGAACACAAGTTTGGGAGAGAGAGAGAGCTATTGCTGCTGAAAAGAAAATGAGAAAGGAGGTGGTATATGTATGTGAGAGAGAAGACGGGGTAGTTCAGTGCAGCTCACGTGCTGCTTCTCTCTTTCTTGCAGGACAACATGTGTCTCGCCACACGCTGTCGTGTGAGCAACAGTCAAACATTATCGAGGCGTGTTGGATCACTTCTCACATCGGATAACGATACTCTTTCACATATCCCTTAATGTTCGCTCTTGGCTTTTTCCTTTTTCCTTTTTGATGTCAGCGTGTGCGTAGACACATCGTGACGTGTAGAGAAAATCTAAATACAAGAAAAACAGCCGAAATAAATACGCAATCAGTTAAAAAAAACAAGAGGGTGGGTGAATTGTACAGACTTTTATGATCATCATGTGCCACCATCGCCATCTAACAGAATCGATGACGCCGAGGCATTCACACTCCCACTCACCATCGAGGAGTCCAGCAAGTGCCGCAGCCGCTGCCGCAGCGGTTCGCGATCGCCCTCCACATCGGCCAGTCGGCCCTCCAAGGCGCGATTCACACGCCGAAGAGCCTCCAGCTCCTTCCGCTCCGCCGTGTGCGAGGCCGCGGCGATATCAACCTCGGCACGCGACGCCTGCACGCGACGCTGCAGCCGCTCCACCTCGGCCTCGCGGCTCTCCAACTCCTGCGCGTACTGCTGACAGCTCAGAGTGAGCGTTTCGACACGGCGCGCGTGTTCGACGCACTGCGCGTCGCGTGTCTCGAGTTCGCGGCGACTGGCCTCGGCAATGGCGTCGGCCTCGCGCTGAACTTGGGCGAGTCGTTCGCGGTAGTCCTGCGCGAGGCGATCCAGGGCGACCTGTGCCTCGCCCTCGCGACTGGCCAGTGCTTGCTGGAGCTCCGCCACCTTGGCTTCGGCGGCGATGCGCGCCTGCTGAACCGCGTCCTGCGTGGCAACGTGCTGTGCATCGCGTGCGCTGTGCGTCTCCCGCAGCGCGGCCACCGTTTCGTCGGTCTCTTCCAGTCGCTCACGCAGTTGCTTCACCGCCTGCGCGTGCTGTGACTGGGCATCGAGGCTGCGCTGCCGTAGCGCCTGCACCTCTTGCTGAAGCGCTTCGCGTTGCGCCTCGGCCTTTTCGAGTCTTCGCAGCGTTGCGGTGAGCTCGCTCTGCAAGGTCTCCGCTCTGCGTTCGTGCGGCGCGACCCGCGTGAGCTGCGCGGATAGCTCCGTCACCTGCGATTGTGCGGTGCGCAGACGCATCGCGAGGGTCTCGTGATCTTCTTTGGGTACCGTCGACGAGGTCGAGGCAGCCCACTCGCGACGCACACGCTCCGTCTCATCACGTGCGCTCGCCTCTGCCCGTTGCGCCGCCTTGAGTGCCCTCTCCATCTCTGCAAGTCGCGTTTCGAGCTGCTCCGTGACCTGCTGTCCCATCGCGAGTTGCGCATGCGCGTCCGCCAGCGTCGCCTCGCGCTCCTCCAGTCGTCGCAGAGCGCGTTCGAGACCGTTCTCTGACGTTTCGAGTCGCACGCGGAGGGCGTCGAGCTGCTCTTCACGCAGCCGCATCGCGGCACGGTGCTCGTCTAGCGTGGCGCGCAGCTGATCCTCAACGGCAGCCTGGGCCGTGGCCTGGCTGTACTCGGCGTGCCCGCGCAGCTGGTCGCACAGGGTCTGCAGGGTCTGACAGGCCACGTCGCTCTCGCGTTGCGCGGCGTGTGCGGCCTCAATCTCGCCACGGCACTGTTCGATCTGCTGCTCCCACGCCTTCTTCGCCTGTTCGTGCGCGACCGTCGCGTTCGTGGACGTCTCGGCGAGGTGCCGTGCGTCCTGCCGCGCGCGCTCCGTCAAGCGCCGCTGGCGCTGGAGCTCGGCTTGGGCATCCACGAGGGCCGATTCCGCGGCGTCCGCGCGTGCTTGGGCGGCCTCAAGCGTGTGCTCGGTGATGAGGCGTTGCGACTGGGCGTCTTCGGTGAGCTTCGCGGACACCTTGGCCAACTGTTCCAGTTCGTTGAGGCGCTGCTGCTGCGTGGCTGTGGCCCGCTCAGCCTTCTCGAGCTGCTGCTTCAGACGCTCCACGTCACCCTGCACGTGCGCCGAGTGCGACGCGTGCGCCTTCGATTGCTTCTCTGCATCTTGCGCCGCGGCTGTCAGCTGTGCGAGCTGCTGTGCAAGCTGCTGCTTCTCCGACTGCAGCGCATCTTCGCGCGCGCTCTGCTGCTGCACGTCCATCGCGGCGCGGCCAAGCGCGTCTTTCAGATCGTTACCCATCGCTTCTAACTCCTGACGCACACGCTGCGCAGCGGCCAGGGCGGCGTCCCTCTCTGCGAGCTGAGCCTCCAGCGCGTGAACAGACTCGCGCTTGGCGTCGAGCGCGGCCTGCACACGCTGGAGCTCGCCTTGCGCGTTTTGCCGGTGGGTCTGCCACTCCTGGGCGGCCGCCTCCAGCTCCGGCACGACCTCGCGCTGCATCGTCTCCAACTCAGCGCGCGCCTTCGCGAGGTCCTGCGTGAGGCACACGTTCTGCGCCTGCAGATTGTCGAGCTCATCCTGGGCCTCACGCACCGCAAGGACGAGCCGTGCGCGCAGATTGCGATTCTCCTGCTCAAGTCGACGCACAGGCGAGGTGCTCGCGTCGTCGTTCAGATCAGTCTCATCGTGAGCTGCCTTGACAAGGACCAACGCCCCGTGCTGTTTCGATGACGCTGACGTCGCGGCGGCTGGCGTGGACTTGGCGAGTGCGAGCCCGAGCTCGTCCTTGAGCGCCTGCCGGGCGGCCTCCTCTTCCCTCACACGCCGCTGCAGTGCACTGCGTTCCGCCTCGAGTCGCGTGATCTCGGCCGCCTGGCACTTGACGGTCTCGCTCAGCGTGGTTGACGACGACAGCGCGCCTGGCGCTGCGGGTGAAGGTGAAGGTGATGGTGAGGATGGTGGTGGGAGTGGTGCCTGTGTCGGCCCTCTTGAGAGCGCAGCGATCTGACTTTGCAGCCGCGCGTTGGCTCGTTGCAAGCGCTCCACCTCAAGCTGCGCCTCCAGCACAACGGACTGCATCTGCGCATCGGCCACCTGACAGAGGCGTTGCTTCTCCTGCACGTGTGCGGTGCTGAGCGTGGCGCGAAGCGTGTCTTCGTCTGACGCTTTCGCAGCGGTGAGTGCGTCGACGGTGCGCCGGTGCTCCGCGTCCGACCGTGCGAGCTCCTCTTCGAGTTTGCCGTTTGCCGCCTTTAGCGTGCTCGCATAGGCTTCCGCGTCCTGAAGCTTCCTGGACAGGTCGTCACGCTCGGTCTGGGCCTGGCGTACATCACGGCCACACTTTTCCATCAGCACACGCCGCACGCGCTCGGTTTGATCCTCCTGCACGCGCCAGACGTTCGCCAGCGCGTCAATGACGGAGAGCATGTACTGCAGAGATTCGTCAAGCCACGCGTGATAAACACCCTGCCGAGCACGTGTGTCAGACACGATCAAATTGCTGTTGTTGTTGCTTTCGTCACCGATGATGCGCAGCGTATTGCGTGGTGGGGCGAGTGCCTTCGCGGCGATGCTGGCGGCCTTGGCCAGAACCTTACGCACCTCCGGATCCGAACTGAGACCCGATGTTTCTTGTGCATCCTGGACGGCATCGGCGGCGTGCTCAAGCAACTGTTGAAGCTGATGCTGCACGACTTGACCGGTGGACGTGAGGGTCAACAGCGCGGACGTGACGGGAACGTGCGCGTCAGGATCATCGCGCAGCCTCTGCGTGGCGTTCTGCAGCGTCGTGAGCTGCTGCGCCACGCTCGCGTCATCCCGTGCGTGTGCTTCCGCCAGCCGTGTGCACCGCGCGGTCAGCTCATCCACCTGACGACGCAGTGCAGCAGACTCTTCCTGTTGCTTCTGAAACGCCAGCCGCGCTGTCTCCTCGTTGCGCGTGGCGACCTGCGCGGCGTGTGCCGCCTCTTGCGCCTGTCGTCGCAGCGGCTCCATCTCTTGTGCAGTCAGTGCCTGCCGGTGCTGCAGCTCCTTGTCGGCATCGCGCCTTTCTTGCTTGGCCTCGTCGAGGCGGGCCTGCCACCAGACTTCTTGTCGACGGAGGGCGTCGGCATGCTCGGCCTTTGCCTTCTCCAGCGTTCTCTGAAACGCCTCCGCATCACGCTGCCGCATCGCGTGCGCGGCCGCCACGTGCTGATCACTTCGCGACTGCCTTTCTGACTCTTGTGCGGTGAGCTGAGACTGCTGACGGTCGCGTGACTCGGCCTCGGCGAGGGCCGAGATAAGCGTGTCGCGCTCCTGCGCGAGCACACGACAACGGTCTTTGAGCTGGTCCAGCTGATCGATCAGCTCCTCCCCGACGTGAATACAGCGCGTGAGCTCGGCGTCCTTCGCGTCGTAGCGCGCTTCGTGATAGTGAACGAGTTCGTCAAAGTCAAGCAGCGCAGAAACCAGTCGCGGGTAATCGCGTTGCGCGTCCTCGAGCAGGGCATCGCCGAGACCATCGAGTGGAGAGCGTGGTGGTCCGCCTGCTGAGGACGTGGAGGTCAGTATTGAGAGTTGTTGTTGCTGCTGCTGTTGCTTCTGGTGTGGCGTGTTGGCACTCCCATGAGCCGGCTTGCGGGAACTAACCGGACGACTCATCGTGAGGCGTACAAAAGTAAGTGCTCTTCTTCTTTCAGATTGTTGTTGTTGTTGTTGTCTTTGTTGTCTAACAAGAGAAACGAAAGAGAAAGGGGTGCGGCGAATCTAATCTAAAGCCCTTCTCTTCGTCTCCACAGATCTACAAACAAGTAAACAGAAAAGGACGGAAGAGAGAGAGAGAGGAGTAGGAGTGAACATGAAGAGACATCAACAGTGGTGTGACAGCCCAAGGAAACGTCTCCAGGAAAGATGGCTGATCTTCCATTCCTGAAAGTGAACGCGACACACACGCACTCTGACGTGCAAAAAGAAAACAGCAATAACGCGGTAACAAGACGCCTTTTCCGGATGATGCGACTTTACATGCAGCGCGAGAAGCCTCTTAAACGAGGGCTCTCTGGCTCATTTCACGTGCAGACTTTGAGAAGGGCCAATGAAGGTGAGCGCGGTCACCGCCTTCACGACAAACACGTATCTGCGTGACACCAACATCTGGTGTGAAGTTTTTGTTTTTGTTGTGTTGCGACATTCGCTTTTGCTCTTTCTTTTTGTGTTTTCATGCAGTTGCTGATCTGCAGTCTAGGGAAACAAAATAGTGCATTGTTGCGTTCTTCACGCTCTCGGAAGAGACAAGAAGAAGAAGCGGACTGACGCACAATTTGGCGAAGATCAACAACAACACAGGCGAGTATGCGCATGGACGGACGGAGGACAGAAAAGTGGGAAAAATGCGAAGAAAGAAACAAAAAAATGTGTACACGGGAAGTGAGAGGGACAGTGAGAGGGGGGAAAAATGACGCCAGACTAGACATTTGATGACACGAAAAAACAAAACAAAACAAGTGCAGGAGACAAAACGAGACTAGCCAACAGTGAAGCTAATGGTCTTCGCCGTGGCTAGAAGGGGGAACCTCGTCAGCTTTTCCTGTTCGTTTTGCTGTTTCTGGTGCACACACAATAACGTACCACTCCCTCCGCACTTGTCTCCTTGTCCATTGCTTTCTTCTTCACACAACATCTTTTTTGTTTCGCTGCTTTTTCTTTCTTTCTTTCCTTTTCTCCCTCCCTCCTTCCTCACCACAGTCATGGTTGAGGAGCGAGGAAAAACTATGAAACATCGGGGCAACACCAACAGTACAAGGGACACCAAACGCAAAACAACAAAAAAAGTCCAAACACAAACATATGCGCAACTGGCAGCCACGAGACGGAAAGCAACAACATACAAAAAGCAAGTCAAGCGAGTCGCTCATCCGCTTTTCTCTCTTGCGTGTTTTTTCCATTGTTCGCACGCGTCTCGTTTGCGTTAGTTGCCGTTGAGCACGAGCATGTCCGCCCCACCCCTGTGCGTCCCCATCACCTGCTGAATATCGTGATCAAGGGATGTCACGGCGTTGCTGCGGCCAATATTCTGCGGCGCCACCGCATCGCCTGCCGCGCTGCGCTCCGTCGTGAGGCTCTTCAGCTTGGCCGTGAGGATGGATCGGAGGTTGTTGAACCAGAGAACTTGCTGGGCACTCGAGTCGTGGTTCTCCTCGACGTCACGGCGCCGGATCTGCATGTCCTTGGTGCGCTGCTCCAGCATCTTGGTGAGGTCCGCAAAGTAGTCGCCGTACGTCTTGTACATCGGGTCCAGCGACGCGGAGGCGTCTGAACGGAACTGCTCCTCCTCCGCGGCACGCTTCACCATGGCGCGCTGCAGCACCATCTGCGCACGCACGCGGTGGTAGAGCGACTCATTCGCGCTCGTGTCGCGCTTCAGCTGCGTCACTTCATCGTCGAGCTTCTGGATGTCCTCCATCAGGAGCGACTGCTGATAGTCGTACTGGGACTTCTTCTCCGACCACTCCTGATCCACCTCCGCCGCGGTCTGGCGCACAGTGCGGAGCTCGTTGATGAGCGGCGCCAAACGCGTTCGCCCCTCGCGGATCGCCAGGGTAAAATCCTGCACGACGCGCGACAGCTCCTCGAGTGTCTTGCCCTTGACCTCCTCCAGCGTCTCCTGCTCGTTCGTCAGCTTCGACAGCCGCTCCATCGCGCGGCTATAACCCTGGAGACCAAGCTTGCTTTCCAGGTTGCCAATCTCGCGGTCAAGCTGCGCGAACTGCTCCTGCAGGACGGTCTCGGTGTACGACAGGGTGCCCCACTCGGCGCGCTGCTCGTCCAGGCGACTGCGCAGTGACTCCGTCGCGGTCTTCTTGGCGCGCACCTCGTCTGAGAACTGCTTGAAGGCGTCGCCCTTGAGCATGTTGGTGGCCTTGCGCAGCCCCTCAATGTGGTTCTCCTTGTCGCGGATGTCCGTCACGGCGCGGTTGTTCTCCACCTGCAGAGACGTGAGCTGGCTCATGCGATCGGACTTGAGTGCCTTGACGCGGTCAACCTGCTGCTTGACGGTGGTGAGGGACGTGCCATCGCCAGCTGGACGGAGGCGCTCCTTGACCTGGTCCTGCAGCTTGCGCACGGCGTCGTCCACGTGCCGCTCCTCCGTGGTCAGCGCCTGCATATCGAGCGGCTCGGAGAGGAGTTTCTGAAACTCGGCGTTCTCCTTCTTCTTCTCGTCGATCTCACGGGGCAGCTGCTCATCGAGCTTGACCTTGTTGGTTTGGATTTCATCCGCCATGCGCCGCATCATCATCTCCGCGCGGCCGTCGGCCACGTCGCGGCGAATGTTCTCGAGGCGCGTGTTCATCTCCGTCTGCTTGAGCTCGGCCGAGATCTTCTTCTGCTGCTGCTCCACGCGGCGTTCGGACAGGGCGGCCTCTTCCTCCTGCGCGAGGCGAAGGGAGCGGCTCGCAGCGAGAAGCGCGTCCTTGTCTTTGACGCCGGACAGCTTCTTTTCCGCGGCCTGGATGTAGCCGTAGAGACGCTCCTTTTCTTCCTCGAGCGACGTGACCTTGCGCGTTGCTTCGGCGGGATCGGCAAAGGCCGCACGGATGCCCTCGACGTGGCGATGCGTCTGCACAAAGGCGGTACGAAGCTGCTGATACTCATTGAAGAGGTTGCGGACGTCCTCGTCCTGAGCGCGAATGTCATCGGGGATGTCGAGTGGCTGCAGGAAGCGAGCGAGGTACACACGCTTTTCGTTCTGCTCCATGTGCGTGAGGACCCAGTAGAGTGTGGGATAGATCACCGTCGTCTCTGCCTTGGCGAAGCTATCGGGGAAGCTGCCCTGAATGAAGGGCGGCACGCGGTAGCCGAGGGTCTTGGTCAGAAACTCCAACATTTTTGGCACGTGCTCTTCCATCTTGACCGACTCGAGGTCAGCCGTCATGCTGGGCTGCAGTTTGGCGAAGACATCATTCACGACCTGCAAGAGCTGCTTGCTGCTGAGCTGGTCGAAGTCAACGAGGGAGTAGCTGCGCTGAAGCGTGCTGTTGACTTTGTCTACGATGTTGCGCAGGAGATCCTGCGGCGACAGCTGATCCGCGGGAGGGGCGGCATCGTCAGGAGCAGGTGAAGACATTGTCGTCTAGTCTCGGAGTGGGGCGTTTTCTCTCTCTTTTTATCTAACGGACCTATTCTCAATGGTGTTGTGGAGGCCGCGCAGACGTCGTACACACACACACACACGTAAGAAGAAAAAAGGCAAGTATGGTGAAAAAAAAAGTGGCGGGCTCTTTCGCTTGTGGAAAGACTGCTGCTTCTGTTGAAGAGAAGACGTGGGAGGGGGGGAGGGAGAGGTCAGGGGGAGTGGGCGAAGTGAAAGAGTAAGCGCACATACCAAGTGTTGTTGTTGTGTGTGTGTCGGTGTGTGTGGTCTGACTCACAACGGAAACATCAAGATGAGGGGAGACACACCCACCCACCCACACATGAACCGATTCTGCGGTCGGAGCTGGCCCGAATGCGCACATCAACAACAGGAAAAAGCGTGCGACAAGTGAAGCCAAAGCAGCATGACAAGAGAGGAGTCGTACCGAACAAGCATCGTTCCCGTTCGTTTTGCAATGGGCGGCTCGAGACTTTCCGTACGTTTGTGTCTGACATACAACTTTGGGACTCATTCCAATCACCAACTGCGTTGATGTGAATACTGACGTTGACTTTTCTTTTTCTTTGAGGAGAAATGTTTCGATTCTTGAGATGTGGGACAGTGCTGTTCCTTCCTATTCGGTTTCCTGTCCTCTTTCTTTCTCTGTTCAACTGTTTTTCGTCTCGCACACACGCTACGAGAAAAAGAAAAAAACACAACGTTGTGGTCACGTGCACGTCTACCTAAAAAAGTGTCGACGCGACACACACACGCCGGTGTGACAGAAAAAGGAGGACAGAGGGAGAAGAATGCAGGCAAGTTCGGACTCCCGGCAAACGAGGAAAGACGGAAAACAAGGAGGAAAAGGCGCGTATGAAGAACAGACTCAAGAGAACGAGAAACCTGAAAAAGACAAACAAACAAGAAAAACACAAACACACTCATACCAATCTGTTCATGCGACGTGGGCAGCACAAAGAAAAAACATCCATGTCGTCGCTGGGCGATGTGTGACTGGCATAAACATAATTGAGAAGAACAAGGGACCACGCGCATGGACAACTTCCTGGTCTTCTGCTTTTTTTTTTGAAGTGTGAAGCGAGAAAAGGGAAAAAGAAAGAAATGGAACCAAAAGCAAACTACAGCAAGGGAGTGGTTGATTGGAAAACGCGAGAACGCGAGAGATGATAAAAGCGGTGATGAAACGACAAAGAGGGATAGAGTGCGGTGGCGCGGGAGGCGCAAACAGACAACGGTCATAACAACGCACTAGCCCTCTATATACATGTCACCACCATCTCGTTACTACCTCTTCGGTTTCTCATTTTTCCGATTATTCTTCATGGAAAAGGGGAGAGGCAGGGAGAAGGGAGATTGGGATTGAGATGAATGGTCTCCAGGGACACAATCACACTCACGCACACTCACACGCATTAAATGCGTTTGAGCTGCAGCAGACGCATCTCCAGCGCGTCACGTGGATCGCCAAGAGGAGGAATGAGCATCCCTGACGGCGTGCGCAGAGCCCCGGGCACATCCTCTCCCAAGGACCGGCCACCCGCTGCGCCGGCATCGGCGCCAAAGCCAGCCATGTCACCACCGCTGCCCGCCGCGGCGGACGCGACCAGGCCGTTCGGGTCCTTGAGCCGCTCCGCATCGAAGTTCTCGAGGTTGTACTCCTTGGCGATGCTGGTGAGGTAGGCGATGCACTTCTCGTTGCCAGGCGTGTAGAGTGCCAAGCGCTCCATCATCTTCTGGTTCACCGAGTACTCGGCGTTGCTCACGGCCATTTCGACGAACGTCTTGCCGTACTTGTTCTCGAAGGCCTTGCGGAGATTCGCGAGCTCGGGCACGGTGTCACCGACACGCGCGCTTGCCCAGAGCACGGACGTGATTGCCTCCTTCAGCTCCGGTGGGCACGCCGAGCTGGGGTCCTTCTTGTTGTTCGCATCGCGCAGAGGCTTGCTCTCGGCGATGAGCTGCACGCGGTTGGCGAGGAGGTCCAAGAAGAGCGAGAGCACCTCGTACCCTTCAATGTTGACGTCCTCGCGGATGCAGTTCTCGACGCGAATGCGAGCTGAATCGTACTTCTCAATCGCGAGCAGCTCGGCGATGGCGCGGCGCTGGACCTTGACGCTGTTCACCAGCTTGTTCTTCTGCATGTTCAGGCGCGTCACAGCCATGCGGATGTTGGCCTTGACCTTGGTGGGGTCGAAGCCGGTGCCGGTCTTATCCTGAAGGAACGACTTCATGATGGCTAGATAGATAGATAGATAGATGGATAGAGAGGAGAGATGAATAGAAAGGGAGAGAAAAGAAGCAAAAAACAAACAGAAAAGAGAGAGCACAATTTGAATTCACACAGACACTGCGGGAGGTGGTTGTGAGTGAGAGTGAGGGACGGAAGTTTGTGTAAGAGAAAGAATGCTTGGGTGTTTATTTCTAGAGAAAAAACAGAAAGGTGTCATTGAAGAGAGAGAGACGGGGGGGGGGGGACAGTGAGAATGACGTGAGTGAAAGAGGAGGAAACGGCTGTGCTGGTGCGGGTTCCCGTGCCATTTTCATGCTAGTGGGTGTCTCCTCAGTAGCAGCCGTTTGTAAACGCTGTTCACGTGTGTGACCTTGTCGGCGTGACGAGCTCCAGAACACGATGTGGAGAGCAGAGAAAGGTAGGAGAGAAGGGTAGTCTCCACTCCCCCACAGACACAATAAATCGCCCCTTCTTTTTTTACGTTCGTGACTATCTTGCACACTATCGTGTGATGTTTGTGTGATGATTTGTTTTTTCTGTTCGAAGAGCTCCACAAAGAAATCGGATGGGAGAGTGATGGAGAAGAAAAGAAAGAAGGGAGTCAGCACCACAACGAGGAGCCGCGCCCCCTCATCACCAGATGTGCAGTGACGCGGTCATCACATGAGCTTGCGCTTCACAATCACGTTGCGTGTGTAGCGAAAGGTGAACCACACAACGAGCAGACACACGGCAACCACACACGCAGTCCCCACCCAGACGCGCGTGAAGGTGCTCTCGGACGTCCTGCGCATGCGCTCAAAGCGCGATTGCAGATGGCCCGTCTGCGCAACGATCGTCTCCAAAATGTTCGCGCAGTTCTCCAGCGCCGTCTCCTTTTGGTAGAGCTGCGTGCTGGTCAGGCCACCCGCGTCCGCCCCGTTCCCGCTGCCTCCGCCGGCTTCCATGGCGGCCAGCTCGCGGCGCAACAACTCCTTCGGATCATTCCAGGCATCATCCGGGACGCCATCGACGCGACGCTGCGCCGCGTTGTTTCTGACACCACGCCGCCGGCCTGAGTGGAAGTGCACTTGCTGCGACGTGGATATCTCAACCAAGCCGATCGTGGCGCGCTCAACGAGCTGCATGTCCTTCCGTTGGTGGCCGATGGTGCGCGAGTCCAGCGTGAAGCAGATCGCGTAGCTGCCGGCCGAGATGCGCGCGTTGTCTCTGTTGACCGGGACAGATGCGGCGTGAAAGTTGACGGTGATGAGTCGCGCAGCGTCGCGATCGAACGGGGGCGGCGCTGGATTGCTCGCGTCTGCCGCGTGCTTCCGCTCCATCGCGACGTACTCGCGTTCTTTGCGGTCCGCGGCGTCGTTGAACTGCTTCAGTTCGTACTGCGTGAACGTCTTGACCTCGACGATGCCGTCCTTGTCATCCAGGACCGCCAGCCCGTTGGCTGAACGTGACGGGGCGTGCGTGGAGACGAGGAGTGAGGAGCGCACCCCAGCAAGACTGATGTTTGAATCGTAGGTGAAGGAGACGGCACCCTGGTTCGCGGCAGCGTCCATCTCGACGAGGAAGCAGTTCTGCGCACCGCCGTTGGAGGCGATAACAGCCTCTGGGGTGATCGCTTGGCCGTCCGCGGTGGAGATGCTGTGCTCTGACGAGAGCACGTGAAATTGAAGCGCAGAGACAAACGGGATCGACGCCGACGTCGTGATCAGCACGCACACCGCGACGCACAGCAGCCACCGCGTCATCACGGCGTGGCGTGATCCAGAAGTGGAGAATACGCGTCCCATACCTTCCACAAGTCTATGTCTCGTGTTTCTGTCTTTCTCTCTATATATCCGTTGAGACCACACAAAGCTCAGTGAGGTCACAATAAAAAAAGAAGAAGCAACAAAGCCCCAACAAAACAGAACAACAACAACAGCAAACTCGGAGAAGAAAAAGGAGTGCGAGAGAGAGAGAAAGGATTAAGACTGAAAAGTGTTAGATACGACAGACGCACGCCTGTCTCAGTCATTCAGTGTGAGTGAGGAGAGAGAGAGAGAAAGTTACACTCGTTTCCGGTGTGGAATATCTCACTCTCTCGGTGTGTTCTTCCAGGAAGACACACATACAAAGATGAAATGAGCGACGCCCACTACCTGTGGCACACGCGCGGTACAATAGTTTTATTTTGTAGAGCGGTGCATCCACGAATCAAATGCTTATTTTTCTGTTTTTCTGTTCTGTTGTTGTCGATTTCGACACTTCATTCTGTGTGTGTTTTGGTTAACTTATCCAACAGTCTGCGCCGCCTTCGCGATTCCATTTCGATCACGCGTCCTCCTCCAACGGGGGCATGTCGTCGTCGCTCTCCTCGGCCACGTTTTCCTCCATCGATGCTTGCCCGGCTGCCGAGCCGAAGCTGGGAATGACGCCACCGCCAGCCACGCCGGCATACGCCTCCGCATCGGTCTGGCCCTCCTTGACCATGAACTGCCGCATCATGTCCTCGTAGTTGATGCCGCTCTCACCGCCTTCGCCAAAGTTCGCGAGATCGTTGTCGTCGCCGCCGTCTTCGGCATCCTCGTCCTTCCACTTGGCCCAGTCGACCTGCAGCTGCGGCAGCTTCATCTTGGACTTGGTGAGACGCGGCCACTGGCGATTCAGCTCCTCTTCGTCATCATCATCGCCGTGCTCGCCTGGCGTGTACTTCTTCTTGAGCTTGAGCTCAATGTGGCGAGGACGCGTTACGTGCTGGCTCTCCTCGGCGGAGACGGGGCGGAACAACTCCATATCGCACGCGTAGGCGATCAGCGTGGCCTCGGAAGCCGAGGACGTCGCAATCGCCGCACTCGCGGTTTCTGGCGCGACGCACGAAAAGCGCAGGCGCTGGCCCGACTCTTGAATATCAATCTTCACGTCGCGCGCATCCTGAACGTCCACCGTCAGGAACACGTACTCGGCGCGCTGCGCCCACTTCATGGGCGGAAACAGTGGGGACGCCATGACACTGAATCAGACGTATACGTGTTTTTGTTTTTTTGTTGATAGAAGTTTGCGCTGTTGCGTTTTGTTTCGACACAAGAGTTATCCACAACAATGAAGCGCCAGTCATGGAGAGAGAGAGAAGGGAAAGGAAATAAGAGGTAGATGATATGGAGCAGAGAGGAACAGCAAACAGAAACGTGGCAACAGCAGATCACCCCACACGCGGATGAACTGGAGCTTGTCATTTTGGATGTGTCTCTGTCTCCGTGTGCGTGCGATCCGCGACTGGACAACGGAAGTTTCACCTTCGCACTCAGCCCCAAGCAAACAAGCGTGAGAGCACGTCACTAACAAGTCCTTTTTTTTTTGGAGCTGAACGTGTGGCTTCCTGCCCGCTGGAAGATCACCCCCAATGGTTTTTCTGTTTTTTTTTCATGTTTACTCTAGTCACTCTGTACAACCATCGACAAAAACAAGCGAGAGACAATAACAGAAACAGTAGCATCCACAACAACCTGTTTGGTTAGCTACTCACACCGCCATCTCCGTAGGAGCTGCCGGCGCCGTGACTGTCACTCAGCATTTCCATCGGCACCTCCTCTGAGCGCGGCGTGACAGACGGTGCGTCCAGGTTGATGGTTTCACCCTCCGACACCTCCGCGCCCATCGACTCGGACTGGTAGTCCACATCGGCTGGCTGCGACAAGGGCGAGAGCGTGGGTGCCGCCGTCAGCTGCCCTCCCGTTGGTGCGGCCTCGGCGACACGGGTGTGCGCAGCGGGTGCGGTGGTGGTGGTGGTGGGTGTGCGTGCCTTGACTGGCATCGCCATAAACTTGGTCGTGAAGACTTTGGACGGGAAGCGACAGAAGAGCTCCGTCGCCAGCGGCGGCACCTCCAGCGCGTAGACCATGCCGAGGTCCGGGTCGCTGAGCGGGTGCGTGTCGCCCAGCGGCACGACGTGCCTCTCGGACGGGTCGCATTCGAAGAGCACATGCACCTCCATCCAGTTGTCGACCGTGTCGTTGTAGAAGCCCCACGTCTGCGTGTCAGAGTCCACGAGGCGGAACAGCAGCCCGTTGCCGTGCTCCTTGAAGCACTTGTAGAAGCTGTCCCAGGCGTGCATCACCGTCGCATCCGGGTGGCCGTTGATAAATGGAAGTGTCTCGGCAACGTCCTGCTCCGTCGACGTGGCCTGAAGCGCCGCTGCCGGGCTCGCGGTGTGCGGCGTGGCATCGTGGTCTGGTGGCGGAGAGTCCGGGTAGTGGAGAGAGATGGCCGGCGTCCTCAGCTGTGCGGTGTCGTCGACGTCGTCGATGTGCGATGTGCTCACGGGCTCGCTGCCGTTGGTGTCGCTGTGCGCGTGCAGTGAGTCGTTGGACGGCCCACCGTGCACGTCATCGCGCGGCGGCTGCCGTGGTGCGGCCTCCGCAGTGGATGGCGGCGGAGGTGGCGGGGACACCAGCGCAGAAGCCGGTGGTGCGCCACCACTCTTCGTGGATGCCGCGGACGGCAGAGGCGACTGTTGTTGTTGTTGTTGTTGTTGCAGAGGTGACTGCACAGACTGTTGTTGCTGTGGTTGTTGCTGATATGTCTGTTGCTGTTGCTGTTGTTGTAGCTGTGGCTGTGGCTGTGGCTGTGGCTGTGGCTGTGGCTGTGGCAAGGTACGGGTTGGTACTGCCCCCATCACACTCGCCGAGGGAGCACGTGTGCGGTCATCTGCGACGCTCCAGCTCTGATCGTCATCGTTGCTCATCACCGAGGAGGAGCCGCCGGCAATCACACCCACCACGTCACCACCGCCACCGTCACCGCCGCCTCCACGCCCACTTGGCATCGTCACTGGCGTCGCAACAGACGTCGGTGACTGTGGCGTGCCGCGAAACAAAACGTTCTGAGACGTCTGTTGTTGTTGCTGTTGTTGTTGCTGTTGTTGTTGTGTGGGGGTGGCGTTGTCACCCGCAGCTGTCGGTGCTTCGTACGGCAGCGCGCTGGCGGCGATCTCAAAGTCAACCGGATCACCGACGAGAAACGGCGCGGTGGTGAGCGGCGGGACCACAACAAACGCCACTCGACTGCCGTCCGCGCTGGTCGGGTCCACAACGACGTTGACGCCCGGTGCCATGAGCAGGTCTTCTCTGCCACCCAAGTGCACGTTGACGTCCATCACATACTCGCGTGTGTCGTTGTAAAAGGCCCAGATGTGGTTGACATCATCGATGAGGCGGAAGAGAAGACCGTTGCCGTGACCTTCGAAGCAGGGGTACACGCGGTGATATGCAGGAATGATTTCCGGATCAGGGCGGCCATTCAAGAAAGGTCCGGTCAGCGCCGTCGGTGTGCGTGCTGCGAGTGGCGCTGGCGCGGGTCCTGGCTGTGGCTGTGGCTGTGGTGAGGTTTGGCCGGGTTCCGCAAGTGTGACGACGCCACGCGGTGGTGGTGAGTGCTGAAATCCATCGCGCGGGTCGACGTAGATCGGCGGGGCGGCATGCGACGGCTTCTGCGCCAGCGGCGTGTATGGCGCCTCCTCGTGGGCCAGGTCCACTGACAGGGCACCCGCGCTGCTCACGGACGGCGCCTGGAAGGAGGCCTGATCGCCAATGACAGATTCGGACACAACCGACATTGATGGCTGCGGCCGAGTTTGTTGCTGCTGCAGTTGTTGTTGCTGACGCTGCACTTGTTGTTGCTGTTGTTGTTGTTGTTGTACGGTCTGTGGGATGGCTATGGGATGGAGGGGTGGCGCGCTGGCCGCTCGTCCACTCACTCCCGAAAGCGACTGGCGTGAATCGTCACTGCGCCCGTCGCCGAGGGCAGACAAATGCGAGGACTGCACGGGCTCTGCCGCGAAGCTCAAGCGATACAGATGGGGGCTGCCCTGCAGCAGCGGCATCGTCGCGCCCGGCTCCACGAAGAGCGTGAGTAGAACCGTGTCGTCGCCCTCACCAGGGCACGCGGAGACCTGCGTTCGGCCGAGTGCGGTCACTTCGGCTTTGGAGGCCTCCTCCAGCACGAGATCAACCCGCATCACGTACTCGCGTGTGTCATTGTAAAAGGCCCAGATATGACGGTCCTCATCGACCAGACGAAAGAGGAGCCCGTTGCCGTTGTCCTTGAAGCACTTGTAGATCTTGTCGTATCGGACAGTAGGCATGCCGTTCAGGAACTCGACACTCATCGCCGGGACCGCCTCCGTGACGTAGCCGAGTCGAAACCCAACCAACTTCTGTACAGAGACGAAGAGCAAGGTCGCACCTGGGTAGACCTCCAGCGTGGCCGCCATGGGGAGGATATCTCCGCTTGCCATCTCGTCGTCCGTGCACGGCACGAGCGTGGTGTTGCCCAGCGCGCGCACACTGGAGCCGGTCTTGAAGGTGCAGCGAACCTTCATGATGGTGTTGCTCGTGTCGTTGTAGAACGCCCAGACGGGTATGATGCTGCTCGCGCCGCCGGATGCTTGTCGATCCGTCGCATTGGCGTCTGACATGAGGTCTTGAACGGTGTCGGGCGCCGTTTCCCTCACTGTCTGATACGTCACAAGACGAAAGAGGAGTCCGCCCTGATCGGCAAAGCAGGCGTAGCACTCATCGTAGCTCAGATCAGGGTCAGGGCCACCGCACTGGAAGCGCTGTTCATCTAGCGGCACGGGAATAGACATACTTCAAGCAGCGAATTCAAGAACGAAAGAAAAACGGGGTGGTGGAGAGAGGAAAATGGAAAGAAAGCGAGAATGAATGTCACGATATTTTGTTTTGTTATTAGAGCAAACGTTGAAAAAGGGCACAACAAAGCTGTGCGTCTAATATGAAGTACAATGATTGCCTTGTGGTGTTGTGGCTGTTGGTGCTGTCACACAAAAATAGATTTTTTTTTTGGTACTGCAGTCGCGCATATGTAGCTCTGCACGACACGCAAGAGAGGGCGCGATGAGAGAGGTGAGAGGGATGGAAGGGAGAACAGGAAAGGATGAGGTACAGGTGTTGTTGTGGGGAATCAACACGTGACCGGTGAAATCCATGATGAAGAAGCACTGCTACAGATCTCCGCTCAGTAGGCAAGAAAACTGTGAGAGCATGGCTGCGAAAGTGAGAGCACTCTTTCTCTCTCTCACATCACCAAGTCTAACGTTGACACGTAGACGCGCTTTCCTTCTTTCCATGTCGAAAAAACGGCAACCTGAGACTGCCATGAGAACACAGCTGTTTTCACCTTCCTCTCGAGACAAGCCGTTCACAACTTGATACACCGTGTGTGTGTGTGTGTGCACCATCCACTGGCGGTCCATGTGATGGACAGTGCGCTGTGCTTTTCTTTCCATATTTAGTGCTGTTCGTAAGCTCCGTCGTTGACAAGAATGACTCGCATTTGTGTTCAATGACGGCGACAGTGGTTTCCGTAGAGCACATGAGAGAGAACAAAGGGGAAGTCTTGGAAAGAGAAAAAGATGATGGATAGGGTCCATGTGCTTTGTGTAGTTGTTGCTTTTTTGGCAAATAGAAAACACAGAAAAACGTAGAGAAGAGGAGCATTGGGGGGACAGACGGTAGGCTATGCAAACAACAGGAGGATGCATTGCTCAATTATTGTGTTTTGCACTTCAGGAGGATGCATTTTTTGTTTTGTTTTCTTCTTCTGCAAGGGTGTGGCATTTTTCCTGTCCTCCTTGTCCCCCGCTGATTTTTTCTTTCGTTCTCTTTTTCTCTTTCAGTGTAGCGTCCTACGAGCTCATTGCGTGATTTGTGCTTCCATCACCCTCACGCTTCCTCACGCTGGCAAAAACAAGAAAATGGGACAAATAAACAAAACCGGAAAGAGAAAGAGACAGAGAGAACACAACAAAAGTAAGGTCCCGCCACGCTTGTCTCTTTATCTTGCCCACCATACATTTTGGTCGCAACTCTCGCCTTGTGTTTCACGCGCTTCTCTTCACGTTCGGGGTCCAGCCAAATGCCAATGACTCTGGAACAGATATCTTTGGCGTGCTTGTGCTTGTACGTGGCAGTACATGGGACGGAACAGAATGTCAACAACATGGAGACGCGGACGGCGAGAGAGAGAGGCGACAGACAGTCTGAAGAGACAAGAGAGGCATTTCATGAATGCGAAAGAGACAAGAAACCAACCGACCAAGCACCAACAAAAAAAACCTGGATTTATTGTTGTTGTTCTTTTTTCTCTTGTTGTTGTTGGTTATGATTTTCTTTCTTTCTGTTCGTTTTGCAGCATAGAATCGATACGGGAAGGAAGACGTGATTGATGCGTAGCGCGTGTCTGCGCATCCTGTCCAAGTGATGGGATTCAATACAAGAGCAACTGGGTGCTGTCCCCCAGAAAAATTCAGACACGGAATGAAGACAGATATAAAAGGGAAAACAACAATGGGGGAAAGGGAGAAGAAAAAAAAGGTGAAAACAAAAAAAGAAAGAAAGAAACAGGAGAGAGCCAACAAAAAAGTTCTTTTGCGGAAGCAGATGCTTGGGCGGCAATCACTTTTCGTTTTGTTGTGTTTTTTGTTTACCGTCTAGTCTGAAAAAAGGGGGGGGCAAAACAAAACAAAACGAAAGCGACGTTGCTGGGCAAATGAACGAAAATGAACAATGAACCGTGGCGCGCACACGCCGCCCAGATCTGAGACGCGCGGAACAAGTTGTTCAAAAAATCAAAGAAGATACATATATATATTGTTAGGTATCCAAAGCAACAGAAAAAAGGGAGATAGAAACCACAGTGTCAGACACAACAGTGTTCGCCGACCAGTTTTCCCCACGCTCTCTCTTCTTCTACTCCCCGACGGACAGCTCTACTACACAGACAAAGAAACACACACACACACACACACGCCACAGTGAACGCGTGTGTTTTCTTTCGCCATCGCACTTTTTTGTGTGCTTTGTGCTTATAGAGAGTAGGAGGGGTTGGAGAGGAGTGAGTGAGTGAGTGAGAACGCTGGAGACGGAGAACTTCGCGAGCCTTACTCACTACTGCTGCTGGCCGGGGACGGAGCGGCGGCGGGCGGAGACCTTGGAGGAGAAGCCGCGCACGTCGCCCTGGATGAACGGAACGGTCGCGTTGGGCACCACCTGCACGACGTAGGTCAGGCCGCGCTCGGGGTCTTCGACTTGCTGCGTCTCGCCAAGCGCCTTAATCTGCGAGTCCTCGTCGAAGGCGATGGAGACGTTGAAGGTCGTGTCGTTGGTGTCGTTGTAGAAGCCCCACTCGCCAGTCTGGCTGTTCACGAGGCGGAAGAGCAGACCGTTGCCGTTGTCCTTGAAGACACGGAAGACCTGGTCGTGGGGGGCGATGCTGGCGTCGGGCTCGCCGTTCTCGTAGGCGGGGTTCGTCTCGGGCTTGGACTTGTTCACGCTCTCGGCAGCCGCACTGATCTCGAAGTTGGTCGGGGAGCCGGTGAGGAACACCAGCGTGCTGACCGGGGGCACCTCGAGCGTGACGATGATGTCGCCGGGGGCCTCGGGGTCCTCGCCGACCTGGGCGTGCTCGCTGGGCGTGTACTTGCCCTGCTCGCTCTCCGGGAAGCGGACCTTGGCCTGCATGATGTACTCCACGGTGTCGTTGTAGAAGGCCCAGACGCCGTTCTGCTCATCGACGAGGCGGAAGAGGAGACCGTTGCCGTTGTTCTTGAAGCACTTGTACACCTTGGCGTTGTTGCTGTCGATCACGCTCTCGTCGGGGACGCCGTTCTCGTAGGCGACATCGCTGGGGTCGAGGGGACGCTCGTTGCTGATGGGCTCGGCAGCGAAGCTGAGGTGGTAGTTCTGGGCCGCGCCGGTCATGAAGGGCTCCGTCTTGCCGGGCTCGATCTCGAGGCGGTAGGTCGCGCCTCCGGGGTACTTGGCGGGCTCGCCGAGGTCCTCCGTCTTGCCAAGGGGCTCCACACCTTCGGCGCTCTCGAACTCCACGGTGGCGATCATGAGGAACTCGCGGGTGTCGTTGTAGAAGTACCACGTGCTCTTCTTGTCGTCGACGAGGCGGAAGAGGAGACCGTTGCCGTTGTTCTTGAAGCACTTGTACATCTTGTTGTACGGGACGGTCGGCTGGCGGTACTCGAACTCGACATCGCGGGCGGGCGCGGCCTCGGAGGCGAAGTCCATGCCGAAGCCGTTGACCTTGCCCTCAAGGAAGGGCTCGGTGCGGAAGGGCTCGACGTCAATGGTGATCTCCGTGTGGGCGGTCTCGTCGACGATGCCGTCCTCGTTCGGGATCACGGTCAAGCGCGCGCGGCGCAGGGGCTTCACATCGCTGCCAGGGCCAATGTCGGCGCGCACCTTCATGACGGTGTCGGCGGTGTCATTGTAGAAGGCCCACTGGTTCGTGGTGGTGTTGACGAGGCGGAAGAGGAGACCGTTCGAGTCGTTGTTGAAGCACTTGTAGATCTTGTCGAACTCGAAGCCGGCGGGCTCGCCGTTCGCGAAGTTGGCTTCCTCAAGAGTAATCTCGGTCGTCATCTTCTCGGCAGGTGGAAAGGAGAGACGGTGGTTTTTTTTTGTTGTTGTTGGTTTGTGTGTGTGTGTGTGAGTGTGTAGTCACGGGGAAATAGCTTAATAAGACAATACGCTAGTTGCTACGTCGCGGAGAAACAGGAAAAGAGAGGGAAGCGGAACAACGAGACGATGGAAGGCCAGTCAGGGAAGGAGTGTGTGTAGATGGTGTTGTACACCAAACGGATCTCTAGAGTAGATTTGTGATCCAGCGCCGGCAAGTATCGAGGACAGGCGCGCAGACATGGAGGCACTATCGAGGCCGTTGAGTGGATGGAAAAAAAGGGGGAGACAGCCCGCCACAATTGCGCATCTTCTCTTCTTACTACTTCGGACAGCAATAATCCGCTTAAGGAGCGATGAACGTGCAGTGCTCTTTTGATTTTTTTGCTTTTTAATTTGTGTGTGTGGACGGTGCCAAAATGGAATCACGATCAGACATACGTGTTCGTTTCTTTGTTTTTGTTTGTTCGTGTGCGAGTCTGTTTGTGTGTGTGCACGCTGATGAAGGAATGCAAGAGGAAGCCAGACAAAAAGAAAAGCTTGAACAAACTCCCCATACAAACACGCGTACACAAGACCACATCAACAATAACACCCATATAAAAGCACTTTTTCTAGTTGGTGCTCTTGCTTCCCGAGCTCGCATTCGAGCGGGGCTGTCTCAGCAAAAAGACCACATAGCGTCGCACATCGTCCACATGAACGATCAGTTCTGTGGCGCCGGGTGCGACCAGCACGTCCACCACAGTCGCCTTGGTGTCCTCGCTCAGCAAGGTGTACAACAGCGCATCCGCGCTGTGCCGTTGTCTGGCGCGAGAGGCGTCAGCGCTGCTGTCGGCGCTCTTTTCCGCGTTCTTATCGCTCAGACGGCGTTGCACGGGTGGCGCCTCGGGTGCCGCGTTCAGTGAATCGGATCGTCCTCGCTCGCCGGTGTGCGCCGCTGCACGCTTCCGCTCACGCTCTGTCACATCCTTCGCGGCGCCCAGGGCCTGCACCTTGGACTGACCAGAGAAGACAATGCGCATCGAATAGGTCGCCTGGCTGTCGTCGTTGAAGACACTCCAAACGCGATCACGGTCGTTGATGATACGGTACACGGGCGCGCGTTGGTAGTCGCGGTAGAAGCGCAGGTAGTGCTTGCTGAGCATGTCGTCCACGTGGAGCCGGCCATCGTGTGGCCGCGGCTGCACTGCGCCAACGCCTTTCAGATGCTCCGGCAACTCGGTTGCGTCTGCGGCGCGAGCCCGTGACTCGCGCTGGTAGCTCGTGTAGTCGGCGAGGTTGCGGTAGATGACTGGATTCGACGTCTCAAAGGCGACGTTGGCGTGCTTGTTCTGCGGAGGACGGTCAGCGCGCACGTGCATGCTCGCGGCCTTGGTGTCGACGGCGGTCTCCACAAAGATGAGCATCTCCTTCGGCCACACGGTCGCTCGCACAGCTGTGGTCGGGGTGCCGCCCGTGGAGGTCATGATGTTGCTGTGGCTGCTGTTGACGGCGACGACGCTGGGAAACAGATCGCCTCGCGGAGAGCCGGGGAAGCTGGCCATGCGCGACACGTGCGCTGACGACGGCGGTGCCAGGTTGTCACCGGAGGCGTACTGTTGGATGACGCGAAGACGGTTGCTCGGCGAGGAGGAGTCGGAGACCGAGTGGATGGTTGATCGCAAGACGCTGCCAGCCACCACGGTTGCGGGCGTGCCGCCAAAGCTCTGGGAGCTCTCGCCGTCAGCGACGCCGGTCACGGTGGCGGTGATAACGCCCCAGTCGGCATCGTGCTCGCTGGCCTCCACGTCCACGTCGGTGTACACGTCCGCGCTGCCAACCGTCGTCCCATCGGCGAGAGGAAACGTCAGTGTCACCGTGAAGCAGCACGTGTCGGAGTCGTTGAAGAAGGCCCAGCGGGAGCGCGTCAAGGCCTCCGCGGCGACGCTGTCGAGAACCGTGACGGCAGCTTCCGTGGCATCGTCCTTCTTCTTCGACTTGGACTGAGTCGGCCCCTCCTCTGCCGCGTGCACCAGACGCAGCGCCGGTGATTCGACGAGCTTGTACAGCGTCGCCTTTCTACTGTGGCACACGGGAAAGGCGGCATCGCACGTGAAGCCCTTGGCCGCGCACGCCTCCTTCAGCTCGGCCGCGTGGGTAAACACAGGGAGCGTCGGCGTCGTGATCGGCTCTGTCCAGACGTGGAAGCGGCAGCCATCCAAATCGGTGCGCACGCGACCGGCCAAGAAGGGCACAGTCGTCTGCGGCGGCACGAGGACGAGCGCATGGAGCAGCGTGTGGGCCAAGTGACCGGCCTCACGCGCACCGTGTGCCGCCAGGTTTGGATTCGACGGCGGAGAGGTGGGAAACGCGCCGTCTGCACGCCGAGACGGCGACGACGCCTTTGTGGGTGTCTTGCGTCGCCGCGCGGGGCTGACAGCGAGGTTTGCATTCTGCCGACCAGAGAGTGGCGTCGCGTATTTTCCATCGTCCTCATCGTCGTCCTCGCTGACAAGGAGGGAGAAGGAGTTGTTCGTTGGGACACGGACGCCAGAACGCTTCGGCGGCTGCGGCAGCGGTGACGCACGCGCGGCAGGGCTCTGCCACGGTGTTGTCAGCAGGCGCGTGCGGCCCAGTGCGCGCTGCGGCAACTCCAGCGCCTGCCCAAACACGTTCTGATCCATCGTAAAGATCACGTGCACGATCATGCTCAGCGACGTCGCGTCGTTGTACAAGCCCCACTGCGTGCCGTCCTCACTGACGAGACGAAACAGAACGCCGTTGGTGCCGAGGTGCGAGCTGACCTCGCGCAACGACAGTGGCGGCACGATGGGCGGCACCACCTGCTTCTCCGAGTCGAGCTTGGCGTCACCAGCGGCGGCGGCAGCAACGGGACTTCCACGTTGGACTGGCAAGTCAGGATAGGCGGGGGTGCTGATGCCGCTGTGCGGACGGCTCGTCGCCATGGCACCAACGCGGCGTGGAAACAGCGCATAGAGCTGCACGTAAGGGAAAACCGCCTCATCTGGACCGGGCCCATCAAAGGTGACCGTGCCCTTGCGCAGCAGTTCCTGATTCGGCAAGTCGTACTGCTCCCCGCCGAGTGGCTGCAGCAGCGACAGGTTCATCATGCTGGGGCTCTCGAAGAAGAGTTGGTTCGTCGGCTCGATACTCATGTACGGTATGGAGTTGCTGGTGTCGAGCAGCATGCTGCTGCGCGTGTGGCCAAGCGGTGGCGTGACCTGGCTGGCAACACAACCCGGCTCCGACGCGGACGGCACGGAGAGGAGCGGAGCGACGAGAACGGAGACGGGAGTGATGTTGTCCACCACACACGCCATATCGAAGCTGACGGGCACGACGCCGTCGCACAGCAAAAGCGTCACGGACGGCGCCAGGCTCACCTCCACGACGATCGAATCGGGCTGCGAGCGGCCACGACGCACGTGGACGACTGGGTCATCGGAAATGGAGGCCCGACCCGGCGTGACGAAGACAGCGTAACAGTCCTCCACGGAGCCCATGCTGTACACCGTCACGTACACCAGGTAGCTGGTTGTGGCGGAACGATTGTGC
This sequence comes from Wallacemonas sp. MBr04, assembly GCA_030849635.1. Taxonomy (NCBI): domain Eukaryota; phylum Euglenozoa; class Kinetoplastea; order Trypanosomatida; family Trypanosomatidae; genus Wallacemonas; species Wallacemonas sp. MBr04. The sequence goes on from JASANR010001556.1 coordinate 93,464, forward strand.
AGGTGCCACTGCTTCGCCTCCGAATCAACGAGCAGAAAAACATCCGTGCTGGTCGTCGACGTCGCTGTTGTGGTCGTCGCGTCATTTGTGACGCCACTGCTGTGAGAAAGGCGCCGCTGCGAAGGCGAAGGGCGGGCCGCGGTGGCGCGTTGTCCGACGCTCACGGGCGACCCCGAGTCTCTGACCATCGCGCGCGGTGTGGCAACGACAATTTGGCTCGGACTGCGTCGGCCAGCCTGCCCGACATCATCTACAGACGTATCCGGGCTGCTGTTACTGTTGTTGTTGTTGTTGTTGTTGTTGTCACCACTCGTGCCGCTCGTGGCGCTCTGAACAATGACGAGGGGGCATGGAATGACCTCGTCGTACTCGACATTCGTCGGTAACGTGATTTGGCGAATCTCGTCAAACGTGAGTGGAAGAATCGTTCGGCACGGCGCGGTGTGGAAGTTGAACGACACGAACGCACCCACCCCAGACGAAGCGGACAGCGCCGTGGTGTCGTTGCCCTTCTCCGTGCCGCTCTCTTCGATGCCGCACAAGTCGTCCAGGTTGTACTCGAGCAGCGACTCCTCCTTGCGCGCACTGCCGTTGACCACTGCGGCGCCAATCACGTTCGCGTTGTCGTCGTCGTCCGAGTCGGAGTCAAAGAAGGGGGAGTCCAACGACGAGCCGCGACGCCGTGTGACGCGCGCGAAGAGCTCCGTCGTGAGCGGCTCCACCGCGAGCTTCAGTTGCTTGACCGTCTTTCCAGGCACGATCGGCGCGGGTGCGTCCACGACGGTCGTCTCACCCCGCGCCTCCACAGACTCGTCCTGCCCGAGGTGAAAGACAGCGGTGATGTGCGCCACCACGTGCGTGCTGTCGTTGTAGAAGGCCCAGAGCTGCGTGCGGTGGTTTGGCGAGGCGGGCACGGCCGCAGTTGTCGGCGTCGCCACGACGTCCGCTGCCAGTCGATAGAGCCAGTTCGTGGCGCCGGAGGAGTCGCGTGGGTTGCCGAGGCAGCGGTAGATGGCGTCGATACGAGGCACCAAGGTGCCGTCCGGGCCCGTGACGATCCTCTGATCCGTACGGCGGCGGCCCCCCGCAAACCTCACGGCGGCGCGGTCAAGCGCGCAAGGGTTGGTTGTGTACTCCACGCGCGTGCGCATCACATCGTCGACGAGATCGAACTCGACAAACGGACGGGTCGTCTGGGGCGGCACTGTCATCACAGCTTTGAAATGAATCGTGCCCCCCGTGGGAGATTCTGCGGCGGCGGCGGCGGCAGAACCGTCGCCAGATGCGCGCCGTTCATCCGCCGAGGGACCGTCGTTCGTGTGCAGTTTGTCTGTGCGCCGCATCAGTGTGTGCGGACAGCCGCGAACGCGATTGAGTTCGTTCGGATCTCTGCACGCACGGCTGCGGACTGTGAAGCACGCGGAGACCGTAATGTCGGAGTCTTCCGTGCAGTTTCTGTAGCTCAGGAGGCGGTCCTTTCGGTTGAGAATCTTGACAAGATGCCCATCCAGGTACGGGGTTTCTTCACAAAAGTTGGTGGCCATTTTTTTTACTTTTTACGATTTGCTTTACGAACCACAGTAATTTTGTGTTGCGTGTGTGAACAAACGATCCGGAGGAAGAGGTGAGCGTCAGCTGAGCACGAATCAGAAAAGGAGAAAAAGAAGAGTGATAAAACGATAAAAAATATATCCTATGACGTGTGTTCTTTTCACTTGAACGTGGCTGTGCACTGTGAGAATGAGTGATTCAGTTGCGCAATCGGAGTCAGCACAGTGGAGGACGCCACGTGCAAAAAAAAAAACACACAAAAATGAACAAAGATATCAGTAGAAGAAAACACACACGCTAAAAGAAAGGTGTGTGTGTGTGAAAAGAAAAACGATAGAAGTGATAATTAAAGGTTGTGAACAGTGTCTGTGGAAACAATGATTGTGAGAAGGGAGATTTGAAAAGATGGTGAAGGAGAAAAAAAGTCTCGCAACAAAAATGAAGCAAAACAGAGGTTGATTTGATTTTTTACACTAAAAAAGATTTAGAAAGTGTACCGTATGGTGGTGCACAGGTAAATAAATAATATGTTTGCGTGTTCGATGAAGTGCCTGTTGAAGTGGTTCCGCAATTTACAGGGAAACACAAACAACAAACAAACACGGATGGTTGAACGAAAATCACAGAGGACGCTGAAGCCGTTCACAGGACGGGGGGTAACGGTTCCGGAACCAGGTTGCGTGAAAAAAAAACTGAAGAAAAAAAGAAGAACAGAGATGAATGAAGAATCAACAGAACAGCAAAAATCACGCACTGTCGCTGAGGAGCGAAGCAGTCAAACGAAGAAAAAAGGGAAAACAACTGAGCGCACGATCAATTCCAGTGAATGCACTGGAACTGCGACTTGCAGTTCCGATTGATCCAGAGAACGTTGTTCTTTTCACTTGAATGTGGCGTCACACACACAAGTCTCGTAAATGCTCTTGATGTTATTCCTTTTTTTTGCCACGCGTTAGAAAAAAAAACTAACGCTGAGAAGGAGATGAAAGAGTGGAAGGGGCGGAAAGTAGCAATAAAAATAATTGTCAACGCAAAAGACACAAGCACGTTCGTTTCTCAAAGGAGAGGAAAAAGGAGAGTGTACGCGTGTGGATGTGTTTAAAAGTGCGGGATTGGGAAGGTGTGAACGAAAGAATGAGGTGTGAGTGAGCGAATGATCTACTGAACAGACAGCCTTCTGACTCGTTGATGAGCGAACAAGGTGGAGTGAAAAAAAAAAGAAACGAGTTGATCAAAGCTGAAGAGAGAAGAACACAAAAAAGCAAAACAGGAAAGGAACAGTAAACAACGAACAAAGAGAAAACAACCCTGATGTGATTGGAACAAAAGGGAGAAGAAAGAGGAGAACAAAAGTATGTGGCTTGCTCTCGCGCTGCGCGCTCCGTCGATTTCTGTTCCGGTGGAATGCAGGAAAGACAGAAAGAGAGACAGAGAGTGAGAGCGAGAGACCAAGGTAAAAAAAGAGGGGAAAGGAGAGGAAAAAAGAAAAAGAAAAGGGAGAATACCGGAACGAAGTGTGGCGAACGGGGACCAACAAACACGCGCCAGGAGTAAGGCAAAGAATCAGGAAAGAGGGGCTCTTGCAGATGAGTGAGCACACGTGTTCTCTACTGTTGTAATTGTCTCTGTCCTTTTTGTTTTGTTTGGGTGTCCTTTACAATTTTCTTCTTAAATTTGGCTTGTTACGGTTGTGCTGGTACTGAGATCTGACTCGCAACAGAAGAGATACAGAAAGAAAAAAAGAAAAAAGAAAAAAGAAAAAAAGAAAAACGAGTGGATTTGGATTGTTTTTTTTCGAGCTACGTGTAGGTGATGCAAGGGTGCAGAACAACAAGACACACGAATGGCAACGGGGGAACGTGTGGATGAGCGACGAGGACGGGAGGAGGTGAGTGGTGAAGGAAGGAAGACACAACGGGAAGTGACTTCTGGTGGCATTCAAGTGCGATGTGTGGTGAGAGCACGTACACGGTGTTGACACACACGCATACGAACACACACTGCTGAGACGTAAGAAGAACAGTAAAAAGTCAAGCGCAGTACAAATCATTGTCCGCAGTGTTTTTTTTGTTTTCTTCTGTTTATGTCTTGACAGGAGGGAATGATGCATTACTGTGAAAAGGAAAACACAAACAAACAAAAACAAAAACAAAGCCTGGACTGTGACCGAGGCGAAGAACAAAAAGAACGAAATCCCAGGAAAGCCAACACAGCGAGACAGCGAGAGAGAGAGAAAGATGTACCGTGCACGACAAACAAGTGCGGTGCCTTTAGTCGTAGTCCTTGAGATCCCACCGCGCGAGTTCGTTCATGAGGTCCACCTTGGCGGCACCCGAGTTGAGCAGCTTCTTGTCGACGTACCACTCCTGCTGCTCGATCGGCGACAGCGCGAGCTTGCGCATTTTGCCGCGCCGCTTCTGACGCAGCTCTTCGGCGAAGATGGCTCGGAATGCGTGGCTGGCCTTGGCCACGGAGGCGACACGCTGAGAATCACCACCACGACTACCCGTCGCAGCGCGGCGACTGGTGCTGCTGTCCATGTCCGATGAGCGCGCTGAGGACGCGGATGAGGAGGAGGAGGCCATTTCCATGCCGTAGCGCGCGGCCGACGCAATCATCGCCTGTGGATCGTCCTGTGCATCCACGTCGTGTGCGGAGGACAGCGTCTGGGGGTGGCCAACAGCCAGGAAGTTGTTCGTCACATCACGGACTGCGACACGATCACGATCACGGTCATCACCACGGCTTCTTCCACCTTGCTCGTAGAAGTCTGGCTCCAAGTACGAGTAGCTGGGCACGAGGTCGGTCCAATGATAGCGTGTGGTGGCTGTGCTGCGCGGCTTCATCTCGTTGTACTCGAAGCTGTCGCGCCACGAGACAGAAGACGACGCGACCCCGCCACCATCACCATCACCATCATCGTCATCGCCATCGGCGCGAGCCTGACTGGTGTTCTTCGCGTTCGTGTTTCGTGTCAAGCGCTCATAGGCAGCGAAAGCGTGACGCAGTGCTGCGGTCTCGGCATCGCCGGAGCGGACGCGCTGCGCAGCGAGGGCGGCCACCGCTGCCCGGGCCCGCGCGCACGCCTCCGGATTCTTCCGCAGCACCAGCACATCGGTCGTCTGCGAAAGCGTCTCTGTGCGCCGCAGGAGCTGCGCCGCGGCAGCGATCGCCGACGGTGTCTGGCCAATTGAAGCGAGCGCACGCTGCGCGAGTCGGGGCAGCTGCGACGGGGCTGCGGTCCGCGCCGCGTCCTCCGCCGTCTCCGCGTGGCGTGCGGCCCCACCACCGGTGCCGTACTCGCGTCGCAGGACCGGATCGTACAAACCATCCAACGCCATGAGCACGCTGTCGGCGAGACTCACTGGTGGCGGCGGTGACGGTGTTGCGCCGATGGGACGGCCTGGCTGCGCGTCGAATAGCACGTGTGCCATCGCCTCCGCGTCCACCGCTCTCGGCAGCACCAGCACCACGTAGCCGTCATCACGCACCAGCGGCCGTTCCGTGTGAACGACTGCACGCCCGGTGTGCGGCTCCCCCTCATCACCACGCGATGGCGACGACGACAGCTTTGCCACGTCCTCACGCGCCACGCCGGCACTGCGCTGCACAACGTCAAGCGTGAGTTGCTCGATGAGCTGCTGGACGGCGGTGGCAGTGGACGTGGATGCGGTTGCGCGTGCTGCCGCACGACGAGGCGCAAGTGGATCGAGAGCCGGCACCGCACACCAGTTGAGCGCGTGCCCGACCGGACTCAGCACCCACGGCAGAGGCAGCTCCGGGGTCGTGCGTTCGCCCTTGTGACTGGCGCCGGCTGGATCCATTGCCGTGGTGGTGTCCAGTGCGGCCTGCACACGCACCACGTCGTCCCACCACGCCGAGGCACGCAACGGCAGCTCGCCAACGTGGCCGTGGCGCATCTCTGACAGCGTTGCCGCTGGCCACACGCTGGGGGACGCGGGATGGTAGTACACGACATCAAAGGACGCCTTGCCGTCACCACGCACGTGCGCTGTGCGGAGCCCCGCTGCCGCAGTGGCTGGCTGCACAGTCGCCTGCCCGTATTGAGAGCCTTGTGCGCGTGCTTGCTCTCGCCTTCGCTGCGCGGCTGATTGAAACGTGTTCACCGCTGCTGTTGCTGTTGCTGTTGATGTTGGTGTTGTCGTCGCAGCGACAACGTGTGTGTCGACCTGCGGAGCGGGAAGCAGCGCACACTGCTGCACTTGCACTTGCTGGTGCTGTGCAGCGAGCTCGCGCCCGTGCGCGCCCTTTACACGCTGCACATGATCGTGAACAGTCGCCTCGGTGCTGTTCAGCGCGAGCTGGGTGGTATCCACGGCCAGCACGTACGACGCACCGGCTGTGAGCAGCAAGTCCGTCGCAAAGCCGCTCTGGCAACCCACATCGAGTGCGGCGAACCCGTGTGAGTCCGCGCGACTCGCGGTGGTCCGCGGGTAGAACGGCTCCAGCGCGCGAAAGCGTCGCCAGAGGTCTGTGCCTGCCGTCGCCCCGTCCGCCTCGTCGCGCGCCAACATCCACTGGAGGAGGTGCACGAAGGGCATCTGCGCCTCACGACCCTCGGGACAGTGCTGATCGGCCCAGGGATGGAGACGGTAGCGGCGACGGTAGTACGCGGCAAGCGCCTTCTTGGATGTATCGGATGGTGGATCGGGTCCCCAGACAACGCCTTCGTGGTACCGCAGGTACGACTCCACTAATGCGAGAAAGCGCGGAAAGGAGAGAAAGGCTGTCGTGACGGGTGTGTGTGCATCGGACTCGAGCGTGTGTGGACCTGACAGCAGCGCGGAGGACGACGATGGTGGTGGTGGTGATATTGAAGGCGGTGGGGCATGCAGCAGCAGCCACTCGTCAAACTCGTCGAGGATGGCGTCATCGGAGAGACGCTGAAAGCGTGATCGCCAACCACTGGATGAAGACGACGACGATGACGTCTGAGCGCCACCACGCGCAGCCGTGCTGTGGCGAATCAACTCCAGCACAAAGCCCGCCGCGTCATGACAAGCGTGGAGCACGTCGTGTGGCAGGAGCACGCAAGACTCGCAGTCCGACCACCAGGCGTGCAACCCACAGAGCGTGGTGCGGGCCAAGTACAAGGCCGGGCTCATGGAGAGCGTGGTGGTGGTGGTGGTGTCGTCTGAGTCGTGACAAGGCTTCTGCGGTGGTGACGCCCGGCTTCCGCACGTTCGCTCATGCCGTGAGTAGTCACGCGCGCGCGCGGCCATCTCCCGGTCCCACAGCTGCTGAGCACGCACGTGTGCCTCTGCGATTGTGGAGCACACAATAGGGCCCTCGGTGTGGTCAACACGCGGGGCCGACGTGGCCACCGCACGGCGTGCGACGGACTCACAACACCGGCGGTGCAGCACCGCACACCGCAGCGGGGACGAGGCGAGACAGCGTCGGCGCATGCTATTTTTCGTGAGGGGAACGTACTCGTGTGTGTCTCCGTTCACCAGCTCTAGCTTAGGGTACACAATGAGAAAGGGAAAGACGAACCAAGGAGAACAAAAAAAGATAAGAGGGAGATAATATTCGGTAATGGAAGTGAGTGAGTGAGAGAGAGATGCGGTTCACGCTGAGCAGGAATCGTAACCATTCAGCGGACAAGCATGCAGCTAGCCACAACAAGTGCCATCTCGTCTACTGAAAGACGGTGAGCGCACACATCCGCGCTAAGAAGAAGAAGAGGAGGAGAAGAGGACGTAGCAGACACAAAGGTCGACAAAGCTATTTTGCTTAACTGCACTCTTCTTTGCTGCGGCGGGTGTGCTGGCGTGTCTTCACACAACCGCTCTCACAGTTTCCTTGGTCACTTTCATTTTTTGCTTTCATTTTTGGGGGGTTAGAGATGCGAGTATCCACGGAACACCGTGGGAGCATGTAGCCACTATCGAATTGAGACGCCCAATAACACGGCCAGTCAAAATACACAAAACAAGAAGAACTGGACGGGAAGCGGGCAACGAGGTATATTGCGCGATAGACACGAACAAAAGAAGCGAAGCATAGCAAGTGACACGTGAGCTCCGTGTAACAAGCTATATGCCGAGAACGATGAAAACGGGAAAGCGGTGCGGGAGAAGGAGCTTTAACACACGTCTGTTTTCATAGAAAGAAAGAAAACGGACCCTCGACCAAGTACTCAGGGGAAACAAATTAACACACGGCTCTGCTCTCTTGTTGTTGTTTGCAGCCCCAAAAAACGCAAGGCACACAAAAAGGGAGATAGAGAGAGACAGGCAAGAGTCAGGTCAGCGCACTAGTGTACATGCAAGAGGGTGAAGACCAATATATATATATGATGAAGAAGAGAAAACGAAGTGCAAAACAAACCGAGTGAAAAGAAAGTGAACAATTAATGAAGATAAAAAAAAGAAAAGAAAAAAAGGAAGAAAATAAAAGAAGTGTACCAGAGCAATTATCTTCTTTTTTTAAATTAGAGGAAACAAGTCAACAACAGTACTGACGACGGAACCTGGTGGAAAAAAAAAACACAGGCGTCGCTTTCCATCTTTTAAATTAAAAAAAAAGAGAATGAAAGAAAACAACCCTCAACAAGCAATGAAGTTGAGGTGATTTTCAGATTCAACAAAAAAGAAAAAGTGAGGAAAAAAGAGAAAATAAAGAAAGAAAGAAAGCGAAAACACTAATGGAAAGGTGCTCGGCTGTATCAGCTGGAGCCACTCTCGCTCATCCTCCAAAGATAATAGTAACAACACCAAATTCTCATGGTGAGGTGTGAAGGTGGGTCAAAGCTCCACTGGAGAGGCAACCATGAAGCCTTAGCCACGCACATCATATCAAGATAGTGTAGGTACACAACTGCAAAACAAGTGATGAACAAAGAAGTATCATGAAGAAGCGAGTGCAATAACTGGAAAAAGAGAGGGAGAAGATGTGCTTGCAGCCATCTGGAAGTGTTCAGCTCAACAACACACACATATACACTTGCGCAGACATACATACAATCAGGGAAAAAGCATTACCAAGGGCATTGAAGAGAGAAAAAAAGAGGGGGAAAACGAGCAATAAATTAGCAAACACTGCACATTGAGTGTTGGAAATGTGCAAGGGAAGGAGCTTAATCACCGGTTTTACTCACTCCTGGTGAGTATTTTCTCTTGTCGGTGATCGAGTTGATATACATCTGGCCCTGGCCGTTGAAGATCATCGCGTATTTAATATCGTTGTTGCTGTTTTGAGGGACTAGAAAAAAAAAAGGAGGAATCGTTAGCCACAAAAGTGTGTATATTTTTACTCTCCACGCACGGGTGTGTGTTTATGGGTGGGGAGTGCAAGTGGAAGTGAGGCCGAAACAAACAAACAAAAAAAGCCACGAGAGGATCGTGGAGACGAGGGAGGAAAAATACAAAAGAGTTTTAGTCAAACTTTGAGTGGGGCTTTGTGGATGGTGCGGGCCATACGATACACCAACAGCAGAGAGGGGGGGGCGCGTGATGGTGGCGGTGCTGCCTCACGCTCTTTCAGTGAGGTCATGGTGTCCACTCGCATCTGAACAAAACGACGACGTCAGCAGGAGACTCGACGCCGCCGACACGCCTCCCCCGACGAAACTCCCGCGAAAGCTCCCGCGACGGGACGGTACGAGGCTGCCTTCGAGGTTGTGTGGTTGGACCTCGCTGGCCTCGCCAATAAACGTGACATCCGTTGCGCGACTGGCGCGTGGCTGAAGCAGCGGTGCCCCAGTTGACTCCGCCGCGCCGTCGACGCCGGCAGTGCCTGTGATGGTGTCCTCGACAGAGACGAGGGAGCGACGTCCAGCGGGTCCACGCCACGCTGTGCTGCCCGTGAGCGAGCCGCCCGTGTGGCTACCACGACGAAGAGCATTTGGCGGCGACAGCATTCCGAAGCACGCGTCACCACTCGCGCCGTCCCCGATGCTGTTCACGGAGCTCAAGAGATCGATCTCGTCGTGGCTCAACTTGCGCGAAGAGCGGCGGCGTGCGAAGAAGCGCGCGTCACTCGTCAGGCCCTTCCAGTGGCCACCACCACCACCACCACCACAGCGGATGTCGTCGCCGTTGTACGGCTGGACAGCTCCGGAGGTGAGTGATTGCGAGTAGACCGCGAGGACGGCTCCCTCGTCGCTCACCGCAGACGCGCTGAGTGAGTTCTGCCGCAGGCGCAGGGGTGAGATTTGGGGTGTGAGCAGCCGACTGGTGGTGCGCCTGTGCAACACGGGTGCTGATTCCGTGTGGCCGCCCACGCCGCTCTCAACCGCGCACAGAAAAGAGCCATGCATATGGTTCATCAGCAGCGGTCCGCTGTCTGCGTGTTCGCCTGGCGAGACGGTCACCTTCACCGAGACCGGCGCATTGTGACTCGTCAGAACAGGGGACGGCACCACGGTGCTCCGTCCGGATCCCGGGCTCGGGGACCACGCCGTCGTCCTTGGTGTCGACGCAGCTGCGGTTGTGGCTGCACCGAACACGGGCAGCGCGCCAAACATCGTGGCTGAGCTCACACGCGAGTGGTGCAGCGAGTTTGGACTGGAAAAACCACTGTCGTCTCCGCCCGGCGTCTGCAAGCCCGTTGACCTCGACCCAACGCACCAGCCAAACGGCGTTGTCGAGTCCGCGTCGTCTCGATCGTCACTGAGTGGACTGGTCGTTCTGCGTTCGGAGCTGAGGCCGACTGCTGCCAGATGCTGCGCTGATCCACCGTGACCGGGCGGGTTCGGTGATCGCCGCAGCGCCGTGACGGGAAGCGCGGAAGGGGCCGGCGAAGGCGGGAGTGAAACAAGCGGTACCACGCCTGCGTTGGCCGTGGACGGCAGGACTGAACACACCCCATGTGCGTTCAGATCTGTGGCCCCTGCTGCGGCGGCTGTTTTTGTCGCCACCGGCACGGCTCGTGGGCTCGGGACGCGCGGCACGGGTTCGCTCGGGGTGGCGGCGGTTGCGCTCGACTTCAGCGCCGCCGTCGCCGGCACACGCGCCACCGCGGGAGCGACGAGGCCGTCGTGACTAGCGTTGCGACTGTGCATGAGGCTGGCGGGTGCGGTGTGGGCGGCGCCGACCGGTGCACTCATGAGCGTGCCCAGTTGTGGGCGTGCAAAAGCACGACGTGACGACGACAGGACCTGCTCGAAGCTGTGCGCATCCGCCTCCAGACACGGGCTGAAGCGCCGCGGCTGCGAATACCCGTTGATGTTGTTGTTGTTGTTGCTGCCCACGTGCGCGCGTGACCCTGGCAACGTGCGCGGCAGCGGCGACGGAGGCAAGCCACTCCCAGGCACCACGCTGCTGCGAGCAGGCGTGCTGGCGGCGGTCTCCGTCGGGTCCACGACGCTGCGCCAGGCGGTGGTCGACTGCCCCGAACCGCTCGTGCTCTCGAGCATGGACTCGAACATGCCGGCAACCGACTGCGCACCCACACTGCCACCGCAGGCCGGCATCGTGCTCGCACAAATCACATCCCACGCCTCCGTTGTGAGCGGCTTCACATCGAAGTCGACCTGTGCGTCAGTCGCCTCATCCCCGCTGTTGTTGTTGTCATCATCAGCAAGGGCGAGAGCAGTCGTCGCCGTGCCGTTGCCGACCATCGCCTGGACGGAGGCGGGGCAGTCCGCGCTGTCGGTCCAGCCGCCTTTGGCGACGACGGCGGGCCCACCGCTGCGGGTCACACCCTTCGCCCTCGCCGTCGCCGCCGTCGCGGTTGGCAAATCGGCGGAGCCAAGGCGCACCGGGGTCGCAGACGCCGGACTGCGCACATACGCACGCCCCGACGGCGACGTTGTGTTGGCAAAACGGTGCAGGTCCGTCGGCGCGGACGCCACGAGATCGCGCAGCGTGCTGGCGAAGGAGCGAACGCTGATGTCGTTACTCGTCGAGTCGCCACTGAGACCCGTTCCGGAGGCCCCCGCTGCGGGTGACGCTGCCAGTCGACCGTGCACTGTGGCCGAGGTGGTGGCACTCGTACTGGGCGAGATGGGCTTGAAGACAGGCAGCGGTTGCGGCGGCATCGGTGGGCTTGACCGCCAGTCCCGCAGCGGCGGCCGCGGTGGGCTTGCAAACACGGGGCTGCACGCACCACACTGACGGTCCCAGTCCGCCGCTGTCGACGTCACCACCGATGACTGTGACGCCAAGAACAGAGGCGAGCACGGCCCATTCGCGTTGCTTTGCTGGGTGTTGCTAGCCTTTGGCTTCACTGTAGTAGCAGCGGCAGTCGCAGTGGTAGCGGCAGCGGCAGCGACCTCGGCCAAGAGCGTCTTGGAGAGATCAGAGGGAAAGGCGACATGGTCATCCGGGGTGCGCATCGTCGTCGCTGTGGACGGCATCGTGCTGGACAGGTGCCCTGAATGGTGTGCGGCCAGCGGCGACGGTGCGCCAGGCGAGTAAAAGGCGTGTGTGGTGGCGCTGACGTCACCGATGCTCTGAATCGTGGTGCCGGTCGTGCTCGCGCCAACCACACCGTACCCATCGCGTGCGGGACGGGTCTCGCTGTCGGAGTTGTCGTCGACCGGCATGACGAACGCCATCAACTGCGAGACGTCCTCAACGCCATCGATGCTGCAGCGACGGCGCACGGCACCGGGAGAGGGTGCGGACTCTCCGCGAGCGGGTCGTACACCTGGGTCGGAGGTCTTTATGGGATCGAGCGGATTGCCACTGTCGCGCACGGCGTGCCCGCTGGCGTGAGCCGCGTTCGGTGCCGCACGGCTGCCACGGCGCGTGCGCGTCAGGGCGGCTGTGTTGTTGCCCGGCGCCTCCGCGAGCACGAGGGCTGTGCCGGACATGAGTGTGGAGAAGCTGCCCTCGTCCACCGTGGAGGCTATCGTGCTGCTCTCCGTGTCCGTTGGTGACGAGAGCGGTTCGCCAAATATGCTGCTGCCGATCGGACCGTCCTCCGCCTTGCGCAACAAGGCGCGAGGAAGAGCCACCCTCACCGCACCGCCTGGGGTGTGTAGGTCGGGTACACTAATGAGGTCGAAGGATGTAAGCCGGCTCATCACGACTCCGCCGCCACCACGACCACCACCACCGCTGCTGCTGCCGCTGGCGTCGCCTGTGCCAGGCCAGTCCAAGTCCAAGTCGCTGTCGAGGTCGAGGTCCGTGTTGGGCTGTGCATCGTGCGACCCGAGTGGGTCCATCCTCCTGATGTCGTGGCTGATGTCGTTCGAGCTGGAGGTCGTGGTGGAGCCGGTGTGGTCTTCGGAGCTCCGTCTATGCGGGACGCTCGAACCGCTGAGACCCGCGGCCTCCTTGCTGCTGCGGACGCTGCTTGGGGTGGCGGATGTCAATGGGAGCGGTGTGGCCAACTTCGCCACATCCGCGGTGTGCAACAGCGTGGCAGTCGAAACGACGGGCACGCGCTTCATTGTGACTGGTTCAATCCGTGATGGGCTCTTGGAGGCGCTCTCCGGCGCATCCGCTGCTATGGACATGCCCACGGACATTCGTTGTTGTTTTTTCTTTCTGAGTTCTTTTCCTAACGTGTATACGCCTGTGTTTTCTGCAACAAACTAGCTGAATGGCCAAAGACCATGCAAAACAAAGCTGTAAGAAAAAAAGGGAGGAGGGAGGAAATAGGTGAGTGCTGTGCAAACCTATAGAAACCGAGATAGAGGCCCAGAGAGACGAAGTTTTCACGATCAAGTCGTGATTTCCAAAAATATTACAAAAAAGAAAAGCAAAGGAAGACAGAAGTAAAAAAGAAAATCACGAATGAAAGAAACAAGTGATGAAGAAAAAAAGATCAAAAAAGGGGGATAGAAAGAGACGGAGAAACGTTTGAAAATGCAAGACTTGCCGCCGTCACTGGAGGTAAGCCCGTTTGACTCTTGCAAAGAGAGATGGCAAGGGGAAGCAGCGCAAAGTGATTGCCGTGGAAGACAGAGGGATAACGAGAAGAGATAAAGTGTGTGAGAGAGAGAAGAGTTGTGGTTTCAATGACAATGAAACTGCCAACCGTTGCTGTTTTACGGGAACCGAGACAGACGCTGCGTCTCATACGCAGACCGAGAGACACACGGGTTATAGCGAGGTGAACAACAACTGCGCGCGTGTGACTTAGTGCTGGTAACGGCGCTAAAATGAATCTTGTGAGCCACGACACAACAGCTCAAGAAACGCGAATGGAAGAACTGTGCTTTCAATAAGCGAGTCCTGATGAGGGGACCACAAGTGAGTGTATGTTTTTTTAAATTTGATTTATGCAATGGCACTGAGACTGTTAATCGACTGAGAGGGAAAGATATTAAACGGGGGCAACGCGAGGGAAAGGAGGATCCCCTCTTGTTGTTGATTATCCGATCACGTGAAACACCACCACCACCATCGCCAAACAACAACGACAACAGCAACACGACAACTGGCGCACACGATGAGAGTCACGTGCTTTCGTGTCTTCTGTTTTTTCTTACTTCTTGCGATTCTTGCGCTTACCGGAGGTAGTCTTCTTGCCGTGTCCCTTGCGTGAGTACTTGCGGATCTTGCGGATCTTCTGCAGCTCCTTCTGCATCTGCAGCTTCGGCTTCGTGCGCGTCGGGCCCTTGGTCTCCTTGCGCAGCCTCAGCAGTTCCTCCTCCACCACGGCTGGGAGATCAGAGAAGTTGTTCGACGGCAGTGAGGAGGTGCCGCCTGCTCGGCTCCCGTGACCCGACTTGCCCTTGCCAGCGGGGCTGCTGGATGCCCCGGAGCCGCCGAGAACGACTCCGCCACGGCCGAAAAGCGGCTTCACCTCCACCGTCACAAACTCATCATCGACGGCGTGTGCGGCCACCTCGGACGCAGGCACAGGCACCTCGCCCTTCATGCTCATGGGCATGCTGTGCGTGGTGGACTCGGTCGTCACGAGTTTCAGGCGGCGCTTGCGTTCAAGTCGGCGACGGCGCGCCTGCTCCTCCTCGGTGAGGGACGCATCCGCATCAACGTCGTTCGCACCTTCTGCGCGGGCACGCTTCAGCGCCTTCTTGTCGCCGCCACGTCGCTTTCCACCGCGTGCGCCGTCCTCAGCGCGCTGTGCCGACGCGTCACCATCACCCAGAAACATCCACGGCAGATCAACATCTTCGTCGTCTTGGTCGCCATCGGCGTCGGCGGTGGGGGCATGTGTGCTGCCATGCTCATCGTTCCCACTCACGTCCTCCTCCTCCTCGTTGTATCGGCGACGCGCATCGGCGTCTTCGTCGTCGTCGTCGGACTCTTCGTAGCGCGGAAGCTTGTAGGTGTAGTTGGGCAAGATGGGCACACGCGCGTAGTTGTTGTACGCCAGTCGCGCCTCCTCGCGCTGCTGACGACGGTCTCGCGCGTGCTCTCGCCGCATTTTACGCTTGACGTCGACAAAGGCCTGCACACGGCGCTCGTTCTTGCGCTTGTGTAGCGTCAGGACGTACTCCTTGAGTGCACTAGGATCAAACGTAACGCTCTTCGCGCGCACAGTCTTCGCTGCCGCTGCTGAGGATGGCTCCTTGCCGCGGAACTTGCCGTTCTTCTTCGCCAGCATCTTTTCGTAGTTGGCACGGCGGTCCTCCTTGAAGCCCTTCTTGACTTTCTTCTTGCCGTTGCTGGTGTCCCCCAGCCCGGAGTCGACGTACTTGGTCATGATGATGGCGGCGAATATGTCAACGGCGTGCCTTTCAAAAGAGAAAGAAGGGGAGAGAGGGAAACTAAAAAAAAGGGAAGGAACCACTAAGACACAAGAATGGACACGATGACTCTACTCGACAGCCAATGAAGGTGTCAAAGAATCTGTGAAACAACGCAAGCGGCAGGCAGGGAAACAGAAAAGAGAGAGGAGAGAGAGAGAGAGATACTGGAAGTGTGGGGACTATGGGGGAGACAAAGATGATGGCTATGATACGCACACCCACTCACGCACACCTCGTGCACTCGACGGATGCCGGCACGGGAGCCCGCCACATGCGTACATGACTATGCTTTGTCCTCATGCACGTAGCTGGTGATAGTGATTGTGCTTTTTCTTTTCTTTCTTCTGTATCTTGGCGAACCGATATCGATATGAGAAGGTAGTGAGAGAGACAACAGCAATCGCAACCGCAAAAAAAAAAAAGAGAAACATACGAACAAAGCAAAACGTGAGTGACGGACACACACGGAGAAAGAGAGAAAAAGGGGGTGGAAGAGCAATGCGAAGTGGTTGTGAGTACAACAACAGCCTATTCTTTTTCACAGTATCGCCGTGTCGTCCAGGAGCGAGACTAAAAGTACCGCGATGAACATAAAGATTCCGAGCGCCATGCCCATCACCTCCGAGGGTGATCGCACCACCAACATGCCGGCAGGCCCGAAGAGTCCCCCCACAACAAAGCCATACGCGACGGCGTACCGCTGTGCCTCCATGAGGTCCTCACCACCAAGCTCTTCCTCCACATCGTCATCGTCGTCGTCATCACCAAGCATGGCTTCAGGCCCAATAGCAACATCGGCCAGACCTTCCCGGTTCTCTTCACCTGCTTCTGGCTGGACCTCGACGGCGGTGTCAGCGCTGGCTGCCGCGTTTGCTGCCGTGGCGTGCTGCGCCCGGCGGTGCCGCTGTTCTTCGTACAGGAGCTGCAGAACCTGTTGGTTCGTCAGGTGCTGTGTCCCGGCGGCCGCGCTCGGCGGTGCAGATGCGCCGCTGCCATCGGCGCCGTCGCCTTCACGCGGTGCCGGGGGTGCACCGCCCGCGCCGGCCACGTAGGCGTTGCGAAGCGCGTGGCCGATCGTGTGCGTCACGGCGCGCACGTCGTCCTCGTTCACGATCGGGAGCGACACGCTGGCGAGACTGCGCGGCTGGTTCACAACGGAGAAGTGCGCCTGCAGCACGCGCCCGCTCTCGCGAAGGTGATAGTGCGTCAGTGCTGCGCTGTCCCGGGTCAGCTCGCCGCCTTGGTACATGAGGCGCAGCTTGATCTGCTCACCAACGCGGGCGGCCTCGTGGAGATGCGTTAACGACGCTGACGGATCACCGGCGTCGTTGCTTTCATCCGCGGCCGGCGCGGAGGAGAAGGAGGCGTGCGAGGAGCTGGCGGTGGCGTCCACCACGCGTGCGGCATTCGGTGGCAGCGCGCGCTTTGCGAGTGCCTCGAGCAGAACACTCTCACGCAGGCGCCGCACCGTGGTGCGCTCGAAGCCATCGGGGATGTACACACGGAGGTGCCCCTCCGAGCCTGGAACCTGCACGTCACAGTAAGGAATAGCGACGTCGTCACAAGGGGCGGTGGGAGCCCGGTCTTGATCACCCTCGCGGACTTCGTTCAGCGCGCTTCCGTTCGACATGGCAACACGCACCAGTGGGGAAGAAGAAGAAGAAGAAAAAGAAGTGGACGAAAGAAACGACGAGCGAACGCAAAGCAAAACGGAAATGCTAACCATGTCAAATACAAGGAAGGAGACAGAAGAGCAGGAACGCCATTTGAGCAGTACGTGAGAGTGAGGTGAACAGATTGAGCTATATATCACGTGAGTAGCGCGATGTGGCGTGACGAGGACTATTATTTCTCCTCAATTTCAAAAGTACGTTTTTTTTTCTTCCCCAAGGTGTCACCAGCGACAACAGACCAAAACAAAAGAAAACAAAACAAAAACCAAAAACAGAAGTGACATCGAGACGCTACCGCGTACAGAGAGTGGTGTCAGAGAGCGAAGAGATCACTAAGCCAGTCCTGGCGCGCAGTAGACGCCTGCTCGGCATCCGGCCTGGTCTGTTCAGCGTGACGCGGGCCCTCTGACCTGAGCGTGGCGTCGGCACGCAGCGATGGCTTCGTCCGTTCCCTGCTCTCTCCGTTCTCGTCGTCGGTGGACGGCGTGGGCGTGTCACAGGTCGACGCAGACGGGCTTCGACTGGCCTTGGGCTGCCGCACGGGTGCGGGTGACGAAGAGGCTGGCCGTGATGTTGACAGTGCGCTACCCCTGTCACTCTTGCCGCGACGAGCACGTGTGGCGTGCTCTTGCGGTGGTGGTGTTGAGGATCGCGTGATGGTGCTAATGCTGCTGCCGCCCCAGGCTGCTTCCAAGGTCTGCACCCGCTGCTGCAGTGTCGCCACGGTGTCCATCAGCTCAACGATGCGTGCCTTTTTGGCGTTCACAATCAATTTCATCGCCTCCAAGGGCCTCACGTCGTGCTGCTGGACCTGCTGCGCCGTGACGATGGACAAGGCGCGACGAAGGCGGGCCAACGCACTGGCTTGGGATGCCACAACGGCTTGCAGCGATTCGTACGCGCGCAGCTGCGACGCGACGTCGTGCCACGCCGTCGACAAAACTTCGCTGGCACACGCCCCCGCCACACTCGAGACCGCGCAGGCAAGCAGCAGTACACGACTGTGACTGCGTGTCGACTGCAAGGCGAGCTGCACGTCGCCGTGATTGTCTCCCTTCTCGCTGACTGCAGCGTGAAACTGGACGGAGAGGACGGTATCGTCCTGCGTCGTCGTCGACGTCGACGAGGTCGTGGCGTCGCCTTCCACCACATTCATTGGTACGCTGTGACTGTTGGTGTTCGTAGTACTGCTGCTGTTGTCCTGGCGCCGCACGCACTCATCGAGAAGCGCGCAGTACGTCACGCTCGTCATGCCGCGCGGCACGAGCGTGTCAACGCGGAGTCCGTCTGAGGATGAGCGCCAGACGCCAACTTGCGTCCCATCACGTGAGCCCCCTTCAGGCGCGGCAGCCGTGTTGCTTGGTCTTTCTCCCTCACCTTGTGCGGAGACGAGCTGCAGGACGGACACGTCCAGCACATCCGTCGCGCACGTTGCGCGGCTGCTGTTGCTGTTGCTGCTACTCGCGGTTGGTGTGGCATCTCCGTACGAGTGGAGCGTCTCTTGGCACGGATCAAGGTGAAGATCAAGGTCCTCGTCGAGACTGGGATTTCGTGGGCGCTTCCGGGCCTTGTGCGTTGACGTGCGGCGAGCGCGTGAGTCAGCTTCTTCGTCAGGCCGCCGAGGCAGCGGCTCAGCACTCTCTTCCAGCGCACGTCGAAGCCGAGTCCACGTGAGGGCATCGTAGCAGCGGATGGCCACGAACGTGCTGTGGCTGGCTGCACTGGGGATGACGCACATCCAGCGCGGCTCAGAGGAGCCGTGGCCGCTGAGGGTCCGCTCCATAAATGGTGTACGTGTAGCTCTAATGCAACGGCAAGCACAAGAAGAGAGAGAGGGGAGGAGGAGGAAGAAGAGATGGTGTGAAGGTGGAGTTTCAAATGGCTTCAAACGAGGAGCGAAAGACGAAAGAGAGAGAGAGACGAAGGCACAGAGAGGAGGATGCCAGTGGTTGGTCACCGCGCACGCGTGACGGACAGGAGAGAGAAGAGATTATTCTGATTGCCGTTTGGAAAACTGAAGAAGAGAAAATAAGCGAAAGTCTGGCGCCGAGTAAAATAAATAAACGCGTACGTGTGTGTGTGTGCGAGTGGCGAGCAGGCGGCGATAGACACACACACACGCACACACAAGAGAAGGAAAGTAAGTAGGAAAGCCAGAAAAAGAGAGAAAAGCGAGAAGAGGAAACGTTTTGCTGTTGACCTTGTGACAGAGGTGCTCGAATTGGTTCAGTACGCGCCAGGCTCGATGGCCTGAGCACGTGTGTGACCCTGTCTGTCTTGGTGTAACACTCACACACATGCGTGTGGGTGCTTCGTGTGAAAATATGTGGCCGACGTGGTTGCGAATTGATCCCACCGCGACAGACGGGGAAAAAAGACGAATGCTTGCATGAATGAAAGAAAAAACGAAAGAAAAAACACGGAAGAGAAGCAAGAGCAATATACGGTGCATTGCTTGCTTGGCTGCTTCTTCCTCTGTGCACGAGTTTGTGCGCGCGGCACAGTACCTGCTCGCGCCGTGTCATCTTCTCTGTCCGTCCCACGATACGAGTGTCGGCATTTTATTTTTTTGTTGTCATTTTTGTTTCGGCAGTTCATGGTGTGGCTCACACACCAACTGCGCAGAGTGTAGTAGTAACTTTTTTCTTTTTTGTGTGTGTGACGATGCTCTTGTTTTGTTTTGTTTTCAAAAAAAATTTCACCAACAACCCCTGAATGAAAACGATGTTGAAGGCACACACCGGAACAAAAAAGGACGGGAGAATGTGCCAACAAAAACAACAACTCAACCCAACCTACGTCCAGCGGCCAAACACGCTCAAGGATTCACGGAAGCCTTGAAGCCATACTTGTAGCCCTTCTCGATGTTCTCGGCGAGTTTTGGCAGGCACACCTTGAGCAGGCCCTCCTCGTACGCGCTGAGCGTCGGCATGGGCAAGATGTGCTCGACGCCGTGCGTGCCGAGCTCCACTGCGGAGCTGAACCAGCGGCACGACTCGCTCTGCAGCGGGCTCTCCACGAAGGTGTACTCAACGATGCCCTTGTCACCACGCAGCGCCTTGAGCACAGAGAAGGACCACTCAGCAGCCGCGTAGGCCATGGACAGCGTCGCAGAGCCCGCGCCCGCCTTGGCCTTGACGATCTCGTCGCCACCGAACTGAATGCGGTGGGTGAGGGCCTTGACCTGCTCCTCGGAGAGCTGCTTGAACTGCGAGAGCAGCGGGACGATCGTTTCGCCGCTGTGGCCGCCAATCACCGGCACGTCGATGTCGTACGGACTGCACTTGAGAGCCTGTGAGACGAAGGTACGCGCACGCACAACATCGAGCGTCGTGATGCCGAAGAGGCGCGCAGGGTCGTACACACCGATCTTGCGCAGCGTTTCCGCGGCGATGGGGACGGTGCTGTTGACGGGATTACTGATGATGCCGATGATGGTTTTCGGGGCGACCTTGCCCACGGTTGTCATGAGGCCCTGTACAATGGCGCAGTTGGTGTTGAACAGGTCATCGCGGGTCATGCCGGGCTTGCGAGGCACGCCAGCGGGGATCAGGATAAGATCAACGCCATCCACTGCCGCCGCGAGATTGTCGGCGTCGTAGCCGTGCACCTTGGCGGGGGAGCAGATGTGGGAGAGATCCGCCGCCACACCGGGGGCACCGCGGATGTCGTACAAGCGCAGCTCGGACAGCAGTGGGCTGTTCTTGAGGAGGAGAGAGAGTGGCTGGCCGATGCCGCCAGCCGCACCAAGCACCGCCACGCGTGCAGACATCAAGCGAGTCGAATGCATTTTTTCTCTCTCGTATCTGTGTGCGTTATTTTCTTTCTTTTGATTTGGCTTTTGGTTTTTGGATTTGCTTTTGCTTTTGTTTTGACTGTGAGGCAGAGGGAGAGTGAGCGAGAGGAGTTTCATGTGCGGTACTGTGAGGGGGGGGGGGCTCATGGTAGTGGCAGGTGCGTGTGCGTGGAAGCACCTGTCAAAGCGGTGTGTGAGTGCGGAATGGAATCCGAAGCAAGTCCAGTTTAAGGGAAACGGGAGGAGTGAAAGAAAAAGAGAGGGAGTGTTTGAACAAAAAAAGGAAACTGAGAGAAAAGAGCGAAAAGGAAAGGGATGTTTAAGGAAGGCGAGCGCAAAAGACGCTCACGCGATAGCACGCAAAGATATCGACGTACGGCGTACGACGACACCACGGGAGTGGGGACAGTGAGAACCGAGAAAACGGGGAAAACAAAAGAAAAATGATCAACATTCACGACAACAAGGACAACAACGGCGGTGGTATAATTCAGAAAAGAAGACCAAACAAAAACACACACACACAAAAAAAGAGAGAGAGCGACGGAGTCTTTCTTCCCGCCTTCCAACACCTGATGGCCAGAGAGAACAACAGCACTTTTTTTTTTCTCTTCTTCTTCTCTCACTAGTAGGGTGGAGCAGGACGTGTCGTGACCCACTCTGCTCCCTTTCGAATGTTGCTCTGCAGGTCCGGCAGACAGCGATCCAGCAGCTCCAGCTCGTACGCGTTCAGCTGTGGCAAAGGCAGCACGCCCTTGACGCCCTCCGTGTCCAGCTCCACCGCGGACGTGAAGAAGCGACACGTCTTGTTAATCGGCGACAGCGTTGTTTCAACCATCGTGTCGCGGACGATGCCCTTCTCGCCCTGCATCGCACGCGCTGCGCCGTCGACCCACTTGGCGGCCGCTTGGGCGGGGCTGAGGAACGCGGCACCATCGAGGTCCTTCGCCTTGAGCACGCCGTCTCCGCCGAAGCGCACGCGATGCGTGATTTGGGCGATCGTCGAGTGCGGCAACGGCTTCAGCTTGTCCTTGCACGCGGAGAAGACTGGCACAACCGTGTGGCTGCCGTGGCCACCGAGGATGGGGACCTTCACGTCATCGATGTTGACGCCTTTCTTGAGCGCACCCGCTTGAAGCAAGAACGCCTTTGCGCGCTCGCCGTCGATACTACTGATGGCCACGAGCTTGCGCGGGTCGAAGCCACCAAAGTATTTGTCTAGACACCCCGCTGCCACGGCGATGATGCAGTTGAGAGGCTCTGTCATAACGACGATCATCGCGTCAGGCGCGAGGCGGTGGATCGCCGGCACAAGCATCTCCACACGCGTTGCGTTGGCGTTGAAGAGATCGTTGCGCGACATGCCGGGATGCGTGCGCGGGATGCCCGCCAGGAAGACAACAATGTCCACGTCTTGTACCGCCGCTTTGAGATCATCTTCCGCGTAGCCGGTCACCCTGCACGGCGTGGAGCAGTGGCTCAGGTCGGCAGCAACGCCGAGACACGCCCGTTTCAGCCCGTACAGTCGCAAGTCCGTCACGGCGGGGTTCATTTTGAGGAGAAGCGCGAGGTGGCGGCCAATTCGCCCAGCGCCGCCAATGATAGTCACTGAGCTGCGACACAGTCGTGACGCACGAAACATGGCGACTACAGAGAGGTGTAAGTATATATATATATGTGTGTGCGGTTGCTCAGGCCGACAAAAAGAAGGGAAGAAGAGGAAGAGAATGAAAAAGTAAAACAAAAAGAAAATAAACTAACGGGGTATTGTTTCTTTTTTTTTTTGTGGGTGTGCTTGGAAGGTGATGAGTCGTTTTGGCTACTTTAGCACAGCAGCACGCGTCGTACACTTGAGAAACGGAGAGAGAGAAAAGTGCAAGAACAGAAGACAGACGGGGAGAGATTCTTTTTTTTATTTTAAGTGCGGGTGAGTATGTAACTAGTTCCCTCGGATGAGTCCGAGCGGGCGTGACGGCTGTGAAAGCGCACCACCATACTTGTTGGCCATTGCCTGCGCCAGTGCTGTCGCTGGCATCACAAGATTCACATCTCTCTCTCTCTCTCTTGAACGTGTGTGGAGGCCTGTGGGCTCCATTTCCCATTTCTGCGCTGCACCTTCCTGATAAGAGGACATGACTGACATTCCTTTTTTTGGCACGTAACGCCAATACGTCGAGAAACCCAAGTGTGAAAAAAAAGGAGAAAAAAACGGTAAGCCGAAGCGCATATATAAAAACGCGGCCCAAGGCCGAAAATATGTGGGAAAGAAACAAAAACCGAAATAAGAAAAGCGTTTGGGGAAAGTACGGAGTCTGTGCAAGAGACGTTTTTCCCTTTCTCTCCCTTTTTTTTTTGCATCAAGCGCGTCTGGTGTGTTCGCAACCACACGTCCATAATGCTCGGGGAGAAAGCTCAGCACAACACGGGGAAAAGAGAGGAAAAAGAAAACTGTAATCAAACAATAAGAACTCTTGGAGCCATGTTTGTATTGCAATGAAAAAAAAAAAAAGAACACCAGGAGGGTCCAGGGATAGTTTAAGTCGCTAGCACGCTGAGAAACGTGACACGGAGGCACAGCTTCCCAACTGGAGATCTCGCACGACCACACACGCGCGCGTCGAAGGGTGCAAGTAAACCTACACAGAACATGACCGTACATGAAGCACAGAGAGGGAGAGAGAGCAACCAAGAAGTGCTGAAAAGTAAGCACCGACACAAAGACAGGGGTGAGTGCTCGTTAACAACGAAACCTACATGAGTGTGAGAAGAAATGAAACAAGAAAGGAAAGACGAAAGATGGCTGTCACGCATGGGGTTTGGGTCCTCCGTCTGTACTCGTTGTGACGGTACACGACACTTGAAAGGATCAGTGACAAAACCAGCCTTCGATCGTCTTCTCCTTTTCTGAGTGTTTCTCAGTCTTTATTTTCATTTCTTTCACAGTTAGTGTCATCGTGTACGAAGTGCTACCTGTTATGTGAGGGGGGCATACACAGCCTGAATACCCAGACTGTGTTTTCAGCTTCCTTCTACTTCTTCTTCTCTCCCTTTTTCTGTTGTGTGCGTGGGTCCTCTGTGAGGTCATGTCACCGCATAATCGTGACGCGTGTCGTGTTCATGTTTATTCCGTAACAACACATGCGCACGCGAAAATAAAGAGAGGCAGAAAAACACAACAACAACAAAAAGCGGGGCTTGAGGGAGTCAACAGAAAGTAAATAACAACAACGCATGCCGTCTCTCTGGTATATAGAAAATAAAACAAAAAAGGATGTTGATGTTGAGACTTGACGGCAATCCTTCTTTCTCCCTTTTCCCCTCTTTCGCTCACCACTGTTTTGTGTGTATGTGTTCTGTTCTCGACGGTATGGGATGTGGCAGTGTGCGGAAATAAACGTCGTGAAGAGACGGAGAGTTTATTCAAAACACGCGCAAACGGAAAATAACAAATTAAGAGGAGGAGGAAAAACAAGCGAAAGGCAGAAAGGGAAGAAGTGAACAAACAAGGTGGAGAGGGGTCCTTTGCTTGCTTGTGGAAATACTTCATTCGCAATGTCTATCCTTTTTCGCATTTATTCTTCTTCTTCAATTTTGCTATTTACTTGCTGCCGAAGGCAACGCCCTTGGCGATGTTCTTCTCAAGACCCTCAATGCACTTCTCGAGGAGGCCCTTCTCGTAGGCGTTGAGTGCCGGCACCGGGTGGATCTTCTCCACGCCGTTCTTGCCGAACTCCACCGGGGTGCTGAAGAAGCTGCAGCTCTTCTCGGCGGGGTTCTCGACAAAGGTGCACTCGATCACACCCTTCTCGCCGTGGAGACCGCGGAGAGCGGCGTTGGCCCACTCGTGGCCGGCGAAGGCCATGGACAGCGTCGCAGAGCCCGCGCCCGCCTTGGCCTTGACCACCTCGTCGCCACCGAACTGGATGCGATGGGTGAGGGCCTTGACCTGCTCCTCCGAGAGGTTGAAGGGGGCCAGCACGGGCACGATCGTCTCGCCGCTGTGACCGCCAATGACAGTCACGTTGAGCGTGCTGGGGTCCTTCTGGATGGCCTCGCCGACGAAGGTGCGCGCGCGCACGACGTCGAGCGTGGTGATACCGAAGAGGCGCTTGGGGTCGTAGACGCCGAGCTTCTTGAGGGTCTCCGCGGCGATGGGGACGGTGCTGTTGACGGGGTTGCTGATGACACCGATGATGGCCTTGGGAGAGTTCTTGCCGACAGCCTGGACGAGGTCGCGGACGATGCTGGCGTTGGTGTTGAACAGGTCATCGCGGGTCATGCCGGGCTTGCGGGGCACGCCAGCGGGGATCAGCACGAGGTCCACGCCCTTCACCGCCTTGTCAATGTCCTCCGGACCGTAGCCCTGCACCTTGGCGGGGGAGCAGATGTGGGAGAGATCCGCCGCCACACCGGGGGCACCCTTCACATCGTACAGGTTCAGCTCGCTGACGAGCTTGTTCTGCTTGAGGAGGAGGGACAGAGGCTGGCCGATACCGCCACCAGCGCCGAGAACGGCGACCTTCACGAGACGAAGAGGAGTAGCCTGCATGGTAAGAATACGGAGGGGGGGAGAGAGAAGACGCGAGTGCGACTAGGTTAGTTGTTTTGTTTTTTATTAAGGTAGAGAGTGTTCAAGAGCTGTGTTCGTGATGTAGCACAGATGAGGAGGAGAGAAAGAGAAAAGGATGGAAGTGATAATCGGAGATGCTTCGAGACAGCGTGAACCCAAATCGTGACGCACGTCCACTGTCAGAGCAAAAGCAAAAAAAACAAATGAACAGCTACTCGTGGTTGGTGACACACACACACACATTCATCACTCCGCACGATGCCAGGCGTGAACGCGCAAGTTGCAGAAAAACCAATAGACCTGACTTTTTTGAGTGCCTATTCGTGTCACACTGACATCGCTAACGTGGGCGTGGTGTTGATATCCTCCACATTGAGCAAGCTACAACAGAGCCCTCTTTCTTGTTGTTGTTGTTGCTGTGAGCATAACGTGTGACCCAACGTCACACAGGAAGAAAACCCACAATAACAAAATCCCCATCAACAACAAGAAACACACGCACAGCCACTGCCCCGTGTCGTGGCTCACCGCTTGAGGAATGAAAGACCCATCTCAACGTCCTCTGCAATCCGCGGGATAGCAGCCTCCACCAGCTCATCCTCGAACTTTGTGAGCGCGCCCATTGGCAAGAGGCGCTCGACACCGTCGCGGCCAAGCTGCACGCGACCCGCAAAGAACGGCGTTTCTGGCCGCATCGACGACTCCGTGTAGGCGCACTCAATGATGCCCACATCACCGCGCTGTGCCTTGAGCAGCGAGACGGCGAACTCGTGCGCCGCGTAGGCGAGTCCCAACGAAACGGGCGGGGCCACCTCCGTTGTGAGCTCGTGCCGGCCCTCGACATCCTCGCGGGCGCCTTTAAACGGGGCTCCGTAGCGCTGCACCTCCGACGTGATCCCGATGATCGCCTCAGGCGGCAGCTGCAGGCCCGTCTGCGCGATGAGCGGCACCGCCGTGATACCGCCGCGGCCGCCGACGACGGGCACGTTCACGTCGTACGGATTCTTGTCCATCACCTCCGCGACCAACCGGCGCGTGCGGATGACGTCGAGCGAGGTGACACCGAAGAGCCGCCGCGGATCAAAGGCAGAGGCGCGCTTGAGGTGCTCCGCGCAGAGCGGCACGAGTGCGTTGACAGGGCTGGAGACGATGCCAATCAACGCACGCGGCGCGTGCTTGGCGACCACCTGCATCACCGGCTCCATCGACGGTGCCACGCTGCGGAACGCCAGCCCGGCATCCTCGCGCAGTGGGTCGAAGGAGAGGCCGGAGCAGACGAGCACGATCTGTGCGTTATGCACTGCCGCGGGCCAGTCGGACTCATCCACACCGTAGAGCACGCTCGTCTCGGTGTCCGTGTGCGACAGATCTGCTGCGACGCCCATGGCCGGCAACGTCGTCTGCTCGGCCGGCGTGCTGAGGCACACGAGCTGCTTCACGTGCGGGCTGAGCTTCAGCAAGAGGGAGAGGGACTGGCCCAGCGGCGTCGTCGCGCCAAAGACGACGACCTTTCCACTCAGCGCCTCAACCGCCTTGCGACGAAAGAAGACCATTCCAAATTGGGGTTTTCTTGATTTTATGTGTGTTTCTTTTTTCCTTTTTTTTTCAGGGTGCCGCGCGTGCCCAACTGAATACACGTACGCGGAGATGGAGAGCGAGAGAACGAAGTGAAGTGGGAATGCGTGTGCACAAACGACAGAGTAGGCGCTTTATCACTGAAAGAAAAGCGCACATGGAAGATACGCAGAACCAGCAGTACGGGAAGGGGAGTGGAGGCAAAGCCACACAGATCAAACTGTGCAACGGCGACAAGGCCGCGTGCCGAATTCGTGCGTCACAAGGCATCGAAAATGAGGGCTGTAACCAGGCTACTCCAGCAAGACCTCTGATATCACTTTTCCTTATCGTGATTCAGTGCTTTTTTTCATCTTCTTTTCTTTTCTTTCCTGGTGGCGGTGTGTGTGTGTGTGTGTTTGATCTGCACAAAAAAAAGGCAGAGACAACTTACCAGAGCTTCCACCACGGCTTCTTGGGCGGCGCGACCGTCTTGGTCCGTTCCTGGCGATAAAGCGGGTCGAGCACCAGGAAGACGTTGTTGCGCACAGACTCCACGTTTCCGTTTGCCTCTGCCTGTGCAAAGCGCGTGCTGGGCGAGAGCTCCTTGAACTCTGCGCGGACCTCTTCCATCTGCGCCTTGTACTGTGCGAGGCGTTGGCTAACGGCGTCGGGGCGGTCCTCTGGCCTCTGCTCAAGCGCCTGACCGGTGATGTCGTCCGTGTACGGTGTGATGGGCGGGTTGTAGATGGTGTGGTACATGCGGCCCGAAGCCGGGTGAAACCAACGCCCCCCAAAGCGGGAGACGTACGCGCTCTCCGACATGATGAGCTCAACGACGCGGTCGATGCTGATGCGCTCGTACTCGAGCAGCAGACGCGTTTGCTTGCGTGTGATGGGAAAGCCGTCCATCACGAAGCCGTTCACGCAATCCGGGCGGCGTGTCGCCTCCGCGATGACCTTCACGAGAAGCGAGTCGGGAATGACATCGTTGGCATCCACAATCTGCTTGAGCGCGCTGTTGAAGGTGCTGCTGTGGACATTGATGGCATTCCGCACGGCATCTGTGGGAGAGACGTAGCACAGCCCGTAGCGCTCCTTGATAACCGAGGAAACGGTCGTTTTGCCTCCTTGCGGGGGACCTTCTAATGTGATCCTCATTGACCTCTTGAAGTGACGCACAAGTGCGAGTGAAAGGAAAAGGAGAAAAAAGAGAGAAAGAGAAGACAACGGAGAGAGGGAAGTTGGTGAGAGTCAAGGCGCATCTTTCCATGCGTGGCGACGTGATGCCTCTCCACATCGGCGGCAAACACAAATTCGTGAGCCCAATATCCACACGCCCGGTCGCAGGGCCACAATCAACGCATCGGCAGCCGCGCTGTTGAAGCCATCGGAAGAAAAACACGGGTTTCCACTATTGTATGCACGCGACGCCCCGTTTCTGCGCCACATCCTTCTCAGCCGAGGTCAGACGTGAAAGGAGGGCGGGATTGGGAGCGAGCCATCCGTGCGTTTTTGTATGTCGTCTCTCATCTGCTGCCAATGATGACGCACCGTAAAGTCACGTTTGTTTGGTGTTTAAACTTTCAGCCTTGAGAACTGAGCCGTCAGTATTAGTGTGAAGGGGGAAAAACAGAGAGGGAGAAAAAGAATGTGTTTTGTTGAGGAAAACAATCAAAAAAAAAAGAAACATGTGGAGAGAAAGAAAAAGCCCACACGAAAAGGAAAAACGGAACAAAGGACAAAACGGGGGACACGAGACATGAAAGTGAGCAAAAAAGAACAGAAAAGAGAGAAAACAACAACAAGTGCTCTGAACATCACACAAGATGAGTTCACATCCACTGATCTTCTTCCATTTTCACTTTTTCGTCTGAACGAAAACAAAAAAAGAAAGAAAAGAAATCCTAAGTTTCCGCCGTTAGGAATGTCTGGCGAAAAAGTGACAGAGAGAAAAGAGGTTAAGTGTTTCCCCGCTGCCAAGCTTTATCTACTTATTTTCTTCTGCTTATGGTTTTTCTTTGAAGATTTCCAGTGTGAGATTATGAACAAAATACCGAGTTTTTTTCACTTTCCTTTTGCTTTCTTTAGTACGTCTCCGCAATGTCTCTCGCTCTCTTTTCTAGTGGAACTGTTTTGGGAGAACGTAAAACGAAAAAAGAGAGAGACACCCACGAAAAACAAACTAACACGAAAATGCATGCTTCACAGTGCACTCCGCACGACGCTGTATCCCATCCTCTATCCTCTGCCTGCTCGAACAGGCACGAGGAAAACAAAGGGTGGGGGCCAGCACGTGAGAGTGAGGTAAGGAGAACGCGAGCTAAGGTCGTTGCGAAGCGACCGTTTCGGGGGAGGGGCCGTGGAGAGTGACGGAGGTGGGGAAAACAGCAAACGTGCCGGGCCGCATCTTTCTGTCTCTTTCATTTCTTTCGCCTCGTGTACTGAGGAGAAGCGAAATAGAAAAAAAAAGGAACGAAGAGAGGACGAGAGGAGAAGATGAAGGCACGAGCACAAAAGAACACAAATTTCACGATGAGGAGGGGAACATAATATATATAGAGAGAGGGAGATAAGAGGAAGTGATTTGCCGTGGTTACCTAGAGCGTGGCAGGAGTTTCTCGATATACGCAGCTTTTAAAGAAAAAACGACTCCTGCGCACGAGAGCAAACGGAGGGAAAGGTGAGGAGAGGGAGGAAGAGCCGTAGAGACGTGGGCGATTCCCCCTGAGTGAAAACACGACAGTGACAACAGCTGTGAGTGTGTGGGTGTCTGTGTGTCTCTGTCCCGTCTCAAGCAACAAGGGACCTGTCCTACGTCCGACCCCTCTCTCCCTTCTCGCGCTCTCATTCCCTTGGTTTGCCTACCGAATTGTACAACGCAATCTCACTACATCTTCTACACGTTTTGTTTGTTAGAAGGTCGCACATGACTCACGCACACACACACACACACACGCATGCGGTGAGGTGAAGAAAGGGGGAAATTGCAGAGAGAACGGAAAAAAACAAGCAAACAACCACATGTTACCGAGTGGGGGAAGTGTAAGGGAGCACTACGGAGTGGAAACCGCACACAGTCGTGACGTCCCCTCCTCCCATTCTTTTTGTGTGTGTGTTTCTGTTTTCCTCTTTTTTTTAGTTCTCTTTACTTTTCGACAGGATTATCTTTCTACTGTGTGTGTGTGTGTGTGGTGACAATTTTGGGTTTCTTTTCCTTCTGTTCTCCTACTTGAGGCCCGTGCGGATGGCAATCGGGTCGAGGTACGCCTTGATCGCGGCGCGCACCTTCTCGACAACGTCGTCTGCGTTGACCACCGCGAAGACACCACGCTTCTCGTAGAACTGGGCGAGAGGCAGCGTCTCCTGCTTGTAGATCTCCAGGCGCTTCTCGGCCACCTCGCGGCGATCATCGGGGCGCTGGTAGAGATCCTCGCCGGTGATGTCGTCCTTCTGGGCGACGCGAGGGGGGCGGAACGCCTCGTGGTACGTGCGGCCACTGGCCTTGTGAATCCAGCGTCCGCTCGTGCGGGCGAGGATGACGTCGTCGGGCACGCGCAGCTCGAGCGCCTTGTCGATCTTCTCACCAGCGTTTTCCATCATCTCAGCCTGCTTGATGGTGCGCGGGAAGCCGTCCAGCACGTAGCCGTAGCGGCACTCGGGGGTCTTGATGGCGTCCTTGACGATGCCAAAGACGATGTCGTCGCTCACTAGCTTGCCGCTCTCGATCGCGTTCTTGGCGAGGAGACCGTTCGCGGTCTTCTTGGCCACCGCCTCGCGCAGCATGTCGCCGGTGGAGAGATGGCACAGGCCGTAGCGCTCTTCAACGAAGGGGCTCTGCGTACCCTTGCCGCAGCCGGGGGCGCCCATAAGAATAATCTTCATGGTTGTTGGAACGGGGTGGTGTGGTGGGAAAGGAACGTAAGAGAAAGAGAGTGGGTGGCGTTGAAGAGTGGCTAGATTCTGCCATGGCCAGTGACAGTGAATGTGCGCGTGTGCGTGTGTGTGAGAGGGAGGGAGGGAGGGAGGGACGAGAAGAAGGGGGAAAGCGTCGAGGAGAGAGAGGGAGGGAGAGAGAGAGTGAATCAGCGGTCAAAGCTGGCTCGCAGTGGTCACAAACAGCAAGCACGCAGCAGTGGACAGACGCTACAGCAGGACGCGAGGAGCGAAGAAACCGTCACGCGTCTGTCAACGCATTACCAAGAAGGCAGCCTGTCCGTGTGTGTGTGTGTGTGCAAAGTCAGCCTCCTACCATGTTCAGTCTCGCTGTGAATGTGCGACAGCTCCTGATAACCACACCGCGGCAGTGTTGTTGTGTTTTGATTGTTTCGGGAATTGGCAAAGCTTCTTCAAAAACAAAAATCTATTCCGTCCGGGCAAACCAGGAATGCGTCTTGCGAATCAATCTAATCTAATGACATCATCCTGAATATACAAATATGTGTGGTTCTCGTCGGCTGAACTCCCGACGCCACCCGGCTTCGCGGCTAGACCGTGCCCTCAGTGCCATAGCGCCGCACAATCTCCTCTAGCGGCAGCGGCGGGAACAGCTCATCGTGAATCGCCTGCAGGCGCTCATACTGTGGAAAGCCCTCCACGGCAGGCAGACCTGCGCTGGCGATCGATCCAGTCCCAGTCCCGGTCCCTGTCGTCGTCGCGGCGGCACTCACGGGAGACGACCACGGCACGTAAAGACAGCGATCGCAGCAGTCGTTGGCGTAGCAACGCACCTTGATGGAGCCGTAGGTGAGGTAGAGCTGTGCGTACGTGGCCTTGTGCAGACGGTTCTGTCGGAGGCAGTACTTGTTCTGCTTCTGCGTGGCGTAGTAGGCGCGGATGGATTCCTCGTACTGTACGGTGAGCCCGTCCGCGGTGATGGCGCGCGCATCGCGCAATGCACGCGATGTCGGGGCGGCGGGCTGCACCTGGTCGAAGCTATCGACGGTGACTGTGCGCGTTGCCGGGGCCGCTGTGGTGATGCCCGTGCCGGCGTAGCGTGGAGACAGACAGCGGAAGACCTCCGCCACGAGCTCCTTGCGTCGCGCGTCGTGCACGGTTTGCCGCACACTGCGCGGGAAGCACGGCCTCGGCACCTTGAACGGGTTGTCCACCGCTGCTGCTGTCGTCGTCGTCGTGGCGGATGGGTTGCCGTCCACACCAGACCCCTGCACGGGCGCGTGCAGGAGACTCAGCGGGCAGAGTGGTGTGTTGTCGCGCTGGATCGAGGCCAAGTCAAAGACGGCGCTCGCAAACGCGGCTGTCGTGGAGGACGCCGCGGCGGCAGAGGTAGTGGCCACGATGCGTGGGGCGTGCGCATCAAGGAACGCCTTGAGTGCACCGTCCGCTTGCAGCTGCGTCACACCCGGCACGACTGGCAGCAACGCACGCAGGCGAAACATCATCTTCCGCAGGAGCTGCTGCTGTGTGGCGCGCCGCACCGGATCAGCGCAAAACCGCACCGTCGTGGCGAGCTCGCTGGCGATGCTGCCCACCGCGACGTCCGGCAGCGCTTGCCCCGCCCCAGCCAACACCCCGCACTGCGCGAGCTGGCTCTCGAGAAGATCATCCGCGGCGGCGTCGACGGCTGTGAAGGCGGCGCCGCGATCGAGTGGGTTCTTGACGTTGTACGGCAGGCGAAACGCACGCCAGCGCGTGTACACGCCGAAATCAACGCACTGCCGCACGGCGTGCTGATCGCGCAGCTCCTGCTGGTCCGACGCCGAGAGTGGCTCGGTGACTTCGCGGAGTGCCTTGATGCGGGATTCCGTCTGCTCGCGCAGCTGCGCCATGCACTGATGCAGGTCACGCACCGTCGCGACGGCCTCGCGGTTGTGGAGGCGAAAGTGAACGTGGAAGCTCAGCTTCAAGTCCTGCAGCGTGTGCCCGCCTGAAGGCTGGGCTTGCTGTTGCTGCACGGTGCTCGTCAGCACAAGGCACTCGGTGACTGTTGTGGCGAAGAAGCTCTCCACGTGCTGCTTCAGCCGCGCGAGAATGACGGCGAGCAGCGCCTCGATCTCCTGCGGCGCCACCCCGTGTGCCGCTCTGTCCTCGGTGTGCGTCAAGAACGGCATCTTGTCCTCGATTCGGTCGTCCGTCGCGGTGAAGTGGCAGTCCACGTCGAAATAAGGGTCAACGGCGGCGGCTTCGTCGACGAGGACGTAGAGACAGCGCTCATAGAGTCTCGGCACGGCCTCCACAAACGCAGCGACTGTGTTGTGGCTAGCCGCCGTGGACGCGTGCAATGATGCGTCACGTGGCGTGTCTCCCGTCCCGTCCTTCGCCGCCTCTTTTTCGTCCTCTTCGTTGCGTGCGATGGGGTGTGCGTCCTTGTTGTCTGCCTCGACTGCTTGTGGGTGGCTGACATCGCGCGAGAGCACGGTGAACACCTTGCTGCCGCTGCCGCCCCGCTTATCCGCTGCGAGCACGAGCATGTTGCGGCGGGTCTCGTAGCCAACGCCAGCCATCGCCTCGAGGCGCGTGGGGTAGAAGGAGAGCTGAATGTGCCGCGGGTCTGGCACGCGCAGCACAGCGACCGGGGGCTTGCTGAAGCCGGAGCTGGCCGCGCCGGAGAAGCGATCGCGCTGTGGCGCACGGACACTCCAATACTGATCGGCAGGCACCTCCACGCACGCCCAGGCCGCCGCCAGAACAGCAAGCGCGCCGTCGTCGACCACATCTGCGAGCTGCGCCAACGTCTCCGACGCGACCCGCGCCGAAAGGCAGCCACCGCGCGGTCCAGTCAGCGCAAAGACTGGATTCAGGGAGCCACACGCTGAGGATGCCGTCGTGGCAGCGGCGCGACCGGCCCCACGCGCGTCATGTGCACTGGCTGTACCCTCTGCTGCTACATCGCCTGCCGCAGCAGGGTCAGTGGCCTCGACACGGGCCTGCTTTCGTTTTGCTGGCATGGCGAGAGAAAAGCGTCCCAGTACGTCGGTTTGTGTGCGCGCGCGTGTGTGTGAGGCTGGTAAAAAGAAAAGCGGTGAGAAGCAAACAAAAAAAAACAAAGGGAACACCAAACTGACGAAAAAGCTTCCGACGTCAACACTGCGATAGGACGAGTGTCAGCCCTAGGCTCGTGAGTACTTGATGTGCGTTGTGTGTGTATGAAAGTGACAAAGGCAGAGAGAAAGTGGGAGAGGGAGGAGAAAAGGCATGTGGTCTCACTCGGAAAGGGTGCGTGTTGGTGGTGATCGTCATCTCCGTCTCTCTCTCTCCTTTGATGCGTTCACTGTCTGCATTTATTGCGTGAAAAGAAGGCTCCACCGCTTGAGAAAAGGGGCCGCGCCACCACGCGCAAGGTGATCATGCAGTTCCAGTCAGATACCAGCACCAAATCTGCAAAAGGGCCCTTTTAAGGATTGTTTTTCTGCTCTCTCAAAGTGTCCGTAACATGCGTCGAACAAGTGAGCGACGTTTTTTTTTCTTTTCTTTGTGGGTGATTTTGTGTACACTCCCTTTTTCAGAAGTAACAAAGAGGATGCATAGTGGAGAGAAAACGCTCGCCTCGAGACAAAGAAACAGTGAGGGAGAGAGCAAAAACAAAAAATGAGTACACAGGCGCACCGGAAGGGAGTGCAGTGTCCTGGAAAACCGTGGGAGGTGTGTGGTAGGCGCGGTAACGGCGAGAAGCACAGCGGGGCCTCCACTGTAGCTCCTCTTCAGATCCACACACACACACGCGCGCGTCCAAAATACACGCCAGTGCCTATAGTGCGCGGGTTGGGCCGGCTTCCCAGAATTCGATGTCTGTGCTTTTCTGCGACGGCGTGCCGAAGCACCGACTGGCTGAGAGGAGGCGCAGCTGGAGTTCGGTTTCGTGTGCGCTGGCCTCACTCGCGGTGAGCGCCTCCACCAGCACGCGCTTCGGGTCCGTCGGCGGTGCGAACTGCCGGATGACGCCCGTGACGCCGTTGATGCGGGCCGGGAGCCGGTTGTCCTGAATAAGCCTCTCCGCCACCAAGGTCAGCTCGCGTGCGCCGCCGGGGAGCTTCAGTGCCACCGCGGCCTGCTCAATGCTGACGACCGCGCGGACGCGGAGGTACTGGTAGCACACGGCGAGCCGCACCTCCGACATCAGCGCGCGGCCCGTCGACGGCGCCAGCAGTGGCTCGTTGCCGAGGTGGTCCGCGGCGGCATCGCGCGCGGCGGTGTAGACGCCGCCCCAATCGCCACGCTGCAGCGCGCGCAGGAGACTCAGCAAGTGCGGCGAGCTCTCCGCCAGCATTTGCAGCTCCGTGGTGCCGGCGAAGAGCGTCAGGACCTCTGCCATCGGACGTGTGGCGAGACAGGCGAGCAGCACGAACGTCGCGAAGCTGGCGGCAGGCATCAGCGTGTTCACGACGAGCGCGGTGAGGGCGGGCGTGAAGGGAATCAGTGTGCCCGTCACGGCGTCCTTGTGGACCGCGTTTCCCGTCACGTCCCCAGCGCAGACCACAACGGACGTTGTCGCACCGCTCGTCGGGTCGCGCGCCTGGCGGCGTTGCGCGCGGCCGTTGGTGTTGGCGACCAGCAGCGGCGCCAGAAAGGGGAACCGATAGAGCCCACAGAGCGCGACGTTGCGTGGGTCAAGGGACTTGGAGAGCTCGTCGAACGTGGCGTTGGCGGCCGCGTCCACGACTGACATGCAGACGTGGAAGAACAGGGCGTACTCGCGCAGGACGAATGCCGCGGCATCGCGCAGGCAGCTCAGGGCAGCGGGGAGCTGCTGCATCTTGCGCGCCTCCTTGATGTCGCCGTCGAGTTCAGTCACATACTCGAGGGCCTCGTGGAACTCGCTCGCGAGACGGGAGAGGAGCGCGTTGAGTTTGACGGGGTTGCCGCTGAGGGCGATGATGGTGCAGTGCCGCAGCACCTCCAACGTGGCGAATGCCCGGCGACCACCGGTGCGGCCCAGATTCGAGCTCAACTCGATCGCGGCGCTGGTGGCAATCTCTATCGCTTCGCTTGCATTGCCCGTCACCAGCGCGACGTACTGCAGCTTCACCAAGTACGGCGCCGCGATGGAGACAGCTGAGCTGAGCGCGTGCATCTCGTACGACAGCGGTGCCGTGCGTGACGTCTCTGGCAGTGTTGCGGTGGGGGTGACCGGTGCCTGCAGCAAGCAGTTCTCAGCCGCAGCGGGGTCCTCCGGCGTGAGGCGCCAGACGCACGAGAGGCACGGGTTCGACTGATCGCGTCCTGTGTAACGCCCGGCCGTCAACGCACCAAGCGCGGCGGTGGAGACGCCGATAAAGTGGCGCTCTTGAACGGCACTGCTAGTCCCGCCGGAGGCTGTGGCGCTCAGCTTGGCGAGGAGGTCGCTGCTCTGCGCGTCGTACTGCGCCACGCGGGCTTTGGTGGCGGCGACCAGTGTGCTCGCGCGTGTGTCCACGGCTGTCGCGGCGGCCTTGACACTCTCAAGCGGCTTGCCCGTGTCTCTGTACCGATCCAGCTGCTGCTGAACAGCGCAGACCTGCGTCTCGTTGCTGCACTCTGTGGACAGGTACGTGAGCAGCTCAGGAGTGCACGCTTTCGTGGCGGCATCGGTGCTCTCGGCATTCATCAGATCGGCCGAGAGACGCTGATAGCGTCGCAGAGCAGGCACAAGACGGCGCAATGGGTGCGCATCAGAATCCTGGTCAAATGCGAACATGGCCTACAAAACAAAAAAAAAGATGGAAAATGAGGACGATTGACAGAACGAATAGGTGAGCAAGTCGGCACGGGTGGGGTGGGGTGGGGACGAAGGAGAGAGGGAGAATCTCCGCCAACTGGTTCAGCGCAGTACCACACACACACAGAGAAAGCTGAGTATTTCCTTGGAAGCAGAAGCGGAAAGAGAGAAGAGATTGCAGAAGAGTGGAGTGCATGGTACGTAGACGGAAGGGGAGCAAGACAGGCAGAGAGAGAGAGAGATGTGCGACGTGATATCGTCATGCTCAAGCACGTTGGGTGAACCTTGAGAAACCATGTTGCGCCGTCAGCGCAGTTCCTCACGCTCGCTGTTAAGATGGAGTGGGGGAATGATCCTAGTCTTCTGAGTATCATGTACAGTTGTGAAGAGTTTCAACGTGCAGAAAAGAAAAGAACACAGAAAACAACGTCGACGACAACAACAAAAACAAAACAAAAAATGTGACCTTGCTACAGTGGCGTTCACCAATACTGTGGGTATGGCCCACGCGCTGGCACCGCGTTGTTCAAGATCCAGGCCATGAAGCAGCACAGGAGCGAGCCGCCGAGCACCGGCGTGATGACGAACAAGAAACCCTCGTCCTTGTAGTACGCGTTGATTTCGGCAATAGCCGCGGACACGACTGTCGCACTCGCGGGTGGGTGCATCGTGTTGGTCAGCTGCATGAATGCCAGGTGCAGCGCCACGCCAATCGCACCGGCGATGTGTGAACCGAACGGGGCGTGGGTGGTGACGGGCCGAAACGCATTTGTCAGCGCGGTGCCGATAATGGCTGCGCTGACGTGCGCGATGACGACGTTTCGTGGCTGCGCGATTGGTGCTTTTGGCACACCAAAGATGACCGTGCACGTCGCGCCAAACGCAGGAATGAAGAACTGCAGCGTGTGGTTGATGAGCGGATAGAATCCATAGTGCTCGATGATGGCAAATATGACGAGTGTCAGGCACGTGAAGACGAATGCAAAGATCTGATCCCATGACAGGAAAAAGCCAAACACGTCTTGGCTCTGGTCAAACCCCGTCAGACGCCGCCAGTACCAGCGCGGGTAGTCACGGCAATCAGGCCAGCCAAATGGCGGTTTCGGCGGGGCAGCCTTGGGCGGCTCGGCCGTTTCTCCGGCTTCTGGCTGGGGCTCCTGAGACGGCGTACCGCCAGCGCCGTTCTCTCCGCCAGAGCCATCGAGTGTCTGGAGCCCGTCGGCATCGAGTTCAGCGAGTGGCTCGGTGGAGACGTCCGAGTCGGACAGCACCAAGCCACCGCCGACAGACAGCCGCGAGACTTGGCGAGTCGGAGCGCCGATGGCGAACGACGTGTTGGCCGTGCGCACGTAGAAATCGACATCCTGATTGCTCGCGCCCTCTCTGCTGCCGCTGCTGCTGTCGATGCTCGATGCGCGGTGGTTTCGGGCGGGTGACGCGGGAAAAGATACGGCAGCCACGGGCTCGTGATCGTCGACGGCAGCGGACGTGCCCTCTTGCATGGTTGACTTGGTCCAGGGCAGACAGCGAATGCGCCGCTTCTCCTCCACCCAATCTAATAGGAAGGAGAAGTAAAAGCAAAACGAAGCAAAAGACCGGCCTTTTGCAGGGCAATCTTTCAAAAAGCAAACACACAAAAAAAGGGGGAAATCCAAAGTTGGAGTGATGGCGTGAACGCCCTTGACGTGCGAACAAAAGCAAAAACAAAAAGAAAACCAAGGAAGAAAGAGAATTAGGTGTTATATGTATTCAAGCGCACTCCTGTCGCGGTGACAGCACAGTTTCCGCTGTCACAAAGCTGACAAGTGAGAAAAGAAGAAGAAGAAAAACACACGAAGCTTTACTAGTTCACCCTTACGGTGAATCTTAATATGCGGAA
This sequence comes from Wallacemonas sp. MBr04, assembly GCA_030849635.1. Taxonomy (NCBI): domain Eukaryota; phylum Euglenozoa; class Kinetoplastea; order Trypanosomatida; family Trypanosomatidae; genus Wallacemonas; species Wallacemonas sp. MBr04. Next base: position 131,778 of record JASANR010001556.1, read on the forward strand.
AGTGAATCAGTTAAGTCGTACTACATCATTGCGCAAAGAGGGAGTGAGAAAAGAAAGAGGGAAGGTGTGTATGTGTGTGTGTGAATATAGCGTGCATGTGCATGAAGCAGCTGGCGGTGTGGCTGTGGGAAGACGAAGGCCCGTGATAGGTGCGAAATGAAGTTGGGGGGAACGACACATGCTTTTTGACCCCTGCTGCAATGAGCGCGTCAGTGCGGTCAAATGACCAAGAGTTGAGAGACGGTTCACTTCTTTCCTTTTTTTTCTCTTGTGTTCATGCTTGTGAGTGATTAACAGTTGATCGGGTGCAGCACGACCATGCCCTCAGCAACATCAAGAAAGAAATCCACCAGTTGGCCAAGAGAAAGCCACAATCAACCAGTACGTGTGTGTTTGTGAGTACGTACGCAACCACGACATCACACATGGCGGGCGTTTGTGCTCACACGGCTCGTCACAGCCAGACCGGATAGCAGTGTCTCCATGGGATAATGTTGTTGAGCACCCAGCCCAGGAAGACAATGACGACGGGGCCCAACAGCGCCGGCGTGACCATGAACATGAAGCCTTGGTCCTTCATTTGCCCATACGTGTGAAAAGCCGCGAGACACACCGTCGCCGACGCGGACGGCTGAAACATTCCCGTGATGAGCATGATGACTGTCATCATGGACACTGCAAAGGCCGCTGCGAGTTGCTGTGAAAGTGGATTGGGGAGGCTCTTGCAAATGTGCCCCCAGGAAACGCCGAGAAAGGCGCCTATGACGTGCGTGGACACGAGCGACCGCGGCTGAGCACCCGGGGAGGTCAGCAAGCACATCACCATACAGCAAGACGCGCCAAAGGACGGCAGATAGGAGAGCAGGCCCAGATCGTGCGGTTGAAGGCCAAACGCTTCAATCACAGCGAGCACGATCATGGTGATGGCGGTGAAGAGGAAGCTGGGGAAGATATCCCAGGTGTAGGTGAACCACGGGGGGCCGGGCTGACCCGCCCCCTTCAGGCGCTTCACATACGCGACGAAGAGGTTGTCGCGGTGGACTTCGACGACCTCCACGGGCACAGTCGCCGTCCCTGCCCCCGTTCCGGCGGTGGCGCCTCCGTCGTTGGCGTGGTCCGAGTACAGCGCGTCACTGTCCACGCGCTGCACTTCCTCGCGCGAGTCATCACTCGCGAAGGGGCTGTGCTCTTCACCCCGCGGCGTCGTTGCCATCTTCAACACCAACACTGGGAGAGCGAGAACGAGAGAAAGTTGGGGACTCCAAAACTGTCAGTTCACACACACACTCGTTCACTTGTCTCTCTCGCCCCCCTTGTTTTGACGCAACACACGCACGCCTTAGTGCCTTGTATATATATACTGAAGGTGAGAGAAACTGATGGCATAAGCGGAATACACAAATAACGGATGAATCCCATAAAGGCGTCGCAGGGCGACATGACAGGAAAATAATTTGAAGATGAAGGCGGAGGGGAAGTGTGTACCATGCTAAGTGAAGAAAGAAAGGAGGTGAAACTGGCTGTGGGGCTGCGAGAGACAGCACAGACGCACCATCGTCACAATCACGGCCCCACGTACGCGCTGTGCACGTAAGTACGCGGGAGGCATCACTCGACGCTCCGTCCATGAAGAAGGAGAGCCCACGCTCATGCGCGACTGTTCCCATTTTTTTTGTGTGCGAGGTTTTCGCGGTGTTGGCCAAGGACCAACCAACAACGACAAGGGAGAGGAGGAAAACAAAGAGAGAAACAAACGGATAAATAGAGAGAATCCAAAAATAACGAGCAAACGATAAATAGGTCTGTAAACAAAAAGAGAAAATACCTTCGCACGTCCTCGATGCGGTTCAGCAGCAGCGGCGATTCATGTATTTCCCCTGTGCTCTTCATTATTCTGCATTTCATGGATTAGCTTTATTCTTTTGTCGCGACTATGTCCCCACCTCACCACATCACGTTTCGTTTTTTTTTAAAGCGCCTTTCTTTCTCTCCTTTGTGTGGCTGTTTAGAAAGATATGGTGTATATGGGTGGGACGTCAATGTCCTCAGTATCAGAATAGGAAGTTAGTGAAGCTGATGGGCAGCTCTGTGTGTGTGTGTGTGTGTCTGTGTCTAGGTCCCGACACAAGGTGTGGTATAGTGGATGTTCAGGCCTAGACACGACTGTATAATCATTGCTACTGCACGTCGCTGAGAAGCGGGAGGAAAGCGAGGTGCAGTTCATGCGAGGGAGGGGGAGCGCAAACCAAAAAAAAAACGAAGTAAACGAGGACAAGCACTAACGTCTTCTCTTTTCCTCTCCTACAGCTTGTTCGCATTTGGGGGTGTCCACTGGTACCCCTTGGAGAGCTTGAAGCCAGACGCCTCGACGAAGCGATCGGCCTCACGCGGCCCGCGCGAACCGGCCTGGTACGGCACTGGCACCATCTCGCCGCGGTCAATCTGGTGCAGCAGCGGCGTGAAGATGCGCCAGGCGGCATCGAGCTCGTCCTTGCGCACAAAGTTGGTGCTGTTGCCGAGAAGCGCATCGTTCAGCAAGCTCTCGTACGCCTCGGGCAGGTGCACGTTGTAGCGGTTCCGGTAGGTCAGATCCAGCTCGGTCTGGTGCGTGGTGCGCAGGTCCTCCATGAGTCCGGGGACCTTGGTGGTGATCTTCATGTACATCGCCTCTGAGGGCTGCGCGCGAATCACCAGCTCGTTCCGCTGCGCCGAGTCGCCGTAGGGGCGGATCTCATCCTTGAACTGGATGCGGATGCCGACGTACTTCTTCTCCACGGCCTTGCCCGCCTTGAGGATGAAGGGGACGTCATGCCAGCGGTCGTTGTTGATGTACAGCCGCAGCGCCACGTACGTGGGGCACTTGCTGTCCTTGGGCACGGTCGGGTCTTCGAGGTAGCCCGGGATCGACCCGTCGGCCGAGGCGGTGTACTGGCCAAGAACGCAGTCTTCCTTGCGGACGGGCTCGACACAACGCAGCAGAGCCACCTTCTCGTCGCGGATGTTCTCGGCGTCAAGCGAGCGGGGCTTCTCCATCGCCACGAGCGCCAGGATCTGGGTCAGGTGATTCTGCACGACATCGCGGATGATGCCAAAGCTGTCAAAGTACCCGCCACGGCCCTCCGTCCCGATCGTCTCCTTGAACGTGATCTGCACACCCGCGATGTTGTTGCAGTTCCATATGGCCGAGAAGATGCGATTGGCGAAGCGCGTGGTGATGATGTTCTGCACCATCTCCTTGCCGAGGTAGTGGTCAATGCGGTACAGCTGCGACTCGTCGAAGAACTTCTCGAGGTCCTGCGAGAGCTTGGCGGAGGTCTCCGTGTCGCGGCCGAACGGCTTCTCGACAATGACGCGCGCCCACCCGCCCTTGACCTGGGGAAGAGCCGCGTCGTGGATGCTGCGTGCGACGTCAACGAACACGCTCGGGGGCAAGGCGAGGTAGAAGAGGCGATTGCCACCGGGAAGCGCTCCCTTGAAGTTGTCCTCGTACGCACAGATCGCCTTGTTCAGCGTGACAAAGTCATCAATCTTGTCGTAGCTGCCCTGAACGTAGCTGATGTGCTGAAGGAAGGCGCTCACGTGGCAGCCGAGGGAGCTCATGCCCTCGAAATACGGCGCCAGGTGCTCCTTCTTCCACGCCTCGACGTCCGTGACCTTGCTGCGGGCGTAGCCCACAATGTTCACGTGGGGAGGGAGCAGGCCGTGGCAGTAAAGCTGAAAGAGCGCGGGGAACGTCTTCTTCTTGGCCAGATCGCCGCTCGCACCGAACACGACCACGGTGAGTGCGCAGTCCAGAAGCGCCGGTGGCGTCTTGACGATAATCCGCTCGCACGTCTCCAGTTCGCCCTGCGACTTGGCCAACACGCCGGCCTCCTTGCCAATAAAGGCAAGCACGTCATCGGGTTTCTTCTCCAGTACCTTCGCGCGGAGGGTATCGAGAATGACATCGACATCCTGCTCGTACACGCTGTGCGGGTTCGACGTCAAGAGGCTTTCCTGCCTGTTATCCTGAGACATTCTCTCTGTGTGCTTGTGTGTGTGTGTGTGTATACTTTGGGGGTGATAATAATAATAGTAGGAGAGGGCAACAAGAACTCAATTGAGCTTGTTAGCGAGTTTTTATATCGGTGTAGTGTTTTGTGCAATCAAACTGTCCGTAAGAGGAAAGCACAATAGAGAGGGAGAGAGGGGAGGGGGAAGAGAAGAGTGAGGACGGATGTTGAGAATGAGGCGGCGTTGCCTACCACCACTGGTATGCCTGGCAGCGTTCATGTACTCGTTGCCGATTGTATGGTGAAGTTGGCAAGGCCGGGAGGTCAGTACGGCTGCCCCCCCCCCTCTCTGTCTCATGATTGGGTTGTCCACACAGACTCATCCGCATGACCGCAGTGCGACAGTGCGAGAGAGGGTAGCAGCTCGCCCTAGTCACACACCTGTGGTGCTTCGTTGTTGTCGTTTTGAATTCGCTTTCCGTTTTTGTTGGTGTTGTCCGAATTGTGCGGCCTTGAAAACGCATCCCGAACGACAAGAGAAAACGGGAGAGGGAGACGGTCGAGAGAAGGCGTGATACATTTAACACCGTTTTCGTGGAACGTACTGGCGAAGAAGGAAAAATAAAGTGATGAAAAGAGTAAAATAGGAGGAAGAACGCTGTCCAGAAGACGTTGAAAGGAGACCATAGGGAGACTTTGGTAGCACGCTTGTTTGGTGTGTGTGCTCTCAGCGTAACAGTGCATGCATGCTACCAACGAGTTCACCATCGCGCCATCGCCTTTTTGTTCAGATGATGATGTGCAAAATAATTAAAAGAAGGAGGAAAAGGAGAACGGGGGGGAGAGCTGGCCCCGCCAATGGGAACAGAAATGAAAAACCATGGCGGAACACGTCAATAAATAACTAAGTCAAACAATTTAAAATAGGGGAAGGAGAGAGAGAGCTAGTGCTGGCCGCGAAGGCCTGTCTTTGCGAGGACCAACAGACAAGACACACAGCTTCGCAACGGCTTGTGTCATGCGAAGGTGGGGAACGGGTATATGTCCACGTGTGCTCATCGGCAGTGTCCCCTGTTGTGCACGCTCTGCTGATACATGCGGGTGCGGAGGTAAAGACCACTTCATCTTTTCCTACTACATCTCTCTCTTTCTGCGAGATGACGCAGTGGGGGTACAAGGAGACATTACGCAGGGAGACTCTTCAGGTTGGCGGTCTGGCCGTTCTCAGTCAGCTTCTTGAAGGCGGACGCAAAGTCCTTCAGGAACACGTCGTTGTCCTTCGCGTAAAGCTCAACGTACTTGCGGTACTTGGGATCAATCACGAGGGCAACATCCGACGGAAGCATCATGAGGTTCTTCGTCGCACGATCCATAAACTGCAGGTTCTGAATCGCAGGGTTCATCTCCCACTCCTCCTCGAGCAGCGCGGTGAAGAAGGAGTTGTCGAAGCCGTTCTTGTCGTGCGTCCAGGGACCGACGAAGCCGGAGTTCTCCAGGTGGCACTCGCCGCAGGTGTGGGCGCCGATCAACGCCACCGTCTCCTGGTCGTTGAAGCCCAGGCGCGTGAAGACCGTGCGAACGTGGTTCTGCGTCTGCGCACCATCGGGCAGGCGGCCATCGGGACCGCACGCGGAGCCGTCCTTGGCATCGACGCGGCCCCAGCAGAACGGAATCGCCGGTCCGCCCATGTACTCGATGGCCGTGTACGCAGCCAGCACCCACAGGTCAGCATACGAGATCTGGGGGTACTTCTTCTTGATGGGCTCCAGCGCGTTGCGACCCTTGTCGAGGCCCTTGTTGCCGCCGTACTCGCACTCCGGCTTGAATCGCATGGACGCCGAGTTTGGCGCGCCATCCTTCTTCTTGCAGTCGTACGAGCCTGCCTCGTGCCACGCAAGGCGCACCAGTGTGGGGCCAATGGACATGTTGTCGGAAATCAGGTCCTCGATGTCTGAACGGATGGCCTTGACGTCGAACGGAGGCGCCTCAGCGCGCGGCGCGCCACTCCAGCAGGACACAAAGGTGACGCCACCCACCACGACACCGGTGGCCACACCACCCGCGATGCCGGCACTGCGACGGAGCGTCTGCGTGAAGATGAACTTGCGTGTCTGCGTTGCAGCGACGCGCTGCGCGAGGCGGAGCGGCACACGACTGAACATTGCGATAATGAGTTGGAAGAAAGGGAAAGGGGAAAGTATGGAGGAAAAAGAGTTTGTAAAAACTGGGCAGTGAGATACTTGAGTGAGGAGAGTCAGTGGAGAGGGGGAGGGGGAGGGGGAGGGACATGAAGAAGGAGATCAACAGCGGACGAGGAAAAAGAAAGCGGGTTCCTAACGTCTGGGAGTGGGGCCAGTACCTCCCTCTCCCTTTCGCTTGAAGGTGCAGTTTCCCGATCTTCAAGTGCGACATGGCGCCATGGTGACGAGGAGAAATGGGCGTACAGGGGTGGAACAAAGGCCTCTGGGCCGGGCAACCACAAAGTACGGAGACTTCCTCTCATGTCGCTGACAGATTGTGGTCACTCCACAGGCACGTCGATGGGGAGGGAAAATGCGAGCCGACAGTGCTCCTCTTGAGAATGATGAATATGTCATTGTTTTTTTTTTTTGTTGTTCCTGTTAGCAGATTTACCTTAACCCTGACTTTTCGGCAACGCGCAGTGCCGACATATGTTGTTGCCCATCCAGCCACGCGATGGAAGCGAGACGGCAACATAAAATGTATATAAAAAGCAAGTCCATCAGAGGAAGAAACGGAGCCCGGAGACCTGATGGAGGTGAGGGAATTGTGAGGCTGCACATAAAGACTCCGATCATCATCAGAACGCGCGAACGGGGAAAAAAAAAGTTGAATAAAGAAACCAATGTGAAGATAACGATAACAGTGAGGTTCGGTATGAGTGCGGTCGGACCGCTTCACAGCCCACATACGACAAACGCTCTGTCCCTCACTTCGTCGTCCTTTCTCGTCATCGAATGTCCGTGAAAACTGGAAAACAGCAACAACAACAACAGCAATCAAGCACCAACAACAAAGGTACTGCCAACACTTGAGCTTACTGCTGCTCCTGTGGAATCGACTTCAAGGTCGAAGAGACACCCTGCTCTGTCAGTTTCTGGAACGCAGACGCAAAGTCCTTCAGGAACAGATCATTATCATGTGCGTAAAGCTCAACGTACTTGAGGTACTTGGGATCAATCACGAGGGCAACATCCGAGGGCAGCATCATGAGGTTCTTCGTCTCGCGATCCATAAACTGCAGGTTCTCAACCGCAGGATTCATCTCCCACTCCTCCTCGAGCAGCGCGGTGAAGAAGGAGTTGTCGAAGCCGTTCTTGTCGTGCGTCCAGGGACCGACGAAGCCGGAGTTCTCCAGGTGGCACTCGCCGCAGGTGTGGGCGCCGATCAACGCCACCGTCTCCTGGTCGTTGAAGCCCAGGCGCGTGAAGACCGTGCGAACGTGGTTCTGCGTCTGCGCACCATCGGGCAGGCGGCCATCGGGACCGCACGCGGAGCCGTCCTTGGCATCGACGCGGCCCCAGTGGAACTCGATGGTGGGGCCTCCCATGTAGTCAACCGCCGTGTACGCAGCCAGCACCCACAGGTCAGCATACGAGATCTTGGGATAGCGTTGCTTCAGAGGTTCAAGGGCATCACGAGCCTTGTCGAGGCCCTTGTTGCCGCCGTACTCGCACTCCGGCTTGAATCGCATGGACGCCGAGTTTGGCGCGCCATCCTTCTTCTTGCAGTCGTACGAGCCTGCCTCGTGCCACGCAAGGCGCACCAATGTGGGGCCGATGGATGGGTTCTGCTGAATAAGAGCCTCAATATCCTGACGGAGCGAACGAATGTCAAACGGGGGTTGCTCCGCATCGTACGACGCGCCCCAGCAAGAGACAAAGGTGACGCCACCCACCACGACACCGGTGGCCACACCACCCGCGATGCCGGCACTGCGACGGAGCGTCTGCGTGAAGATGAACTTGCGTGTCTGCGTTGCAGCGACGCGCTGCGCGAGGCGGAGCGGCACACGACTGAACATTGTGAATCACAGAAAAACAGGAAACACACAATGCGTGCAATTATAAGAGTTGTTTTTCCTGTGTCCAATGTATGTGTGGGGAAGAGAAAAGGAAGAAGGAAAGTCAAGTGCAAAATATATATATATGTATAATATTGAAGGAACAGGGAGGAAAGGCAAACACAGAAACCAACAGAAACAGACCGAGAGACTTTCATTTGCCAGCAACGCACACAGCGAGAGAGAGAGAAAGAGAGAGAGGAGGAGAAGGATGCAGAAAGGAGTAAGGAGACACAATGAAGAAGAAGGACACACATACAGACAGACAACAGTAAGGCAGAGGAACGAATGTTGGAAGCAAAACGAATCTTGCACGTGTGTCTCGGCGATGGTGCGTGGAGGTTGTCAAAAAACTCATTGGAGCTTCCTGTTGACCCACATTCAAAAATGAGCAGGAAGGCGTGAAAGCAAGACAGTCCTTTTGCGAGTCGCGTTTACAGCAGCACATGCCAGAAACATAGCAACGAGAGTTGTGCACTGAGTATTCAAGAGAGGTAACAGGTACAAAAGTCTGATTGTCAGCGCAAATACACGCACAAGCACAACCGAAAAGAAAAGAAGGGACACTCCCAGAGAAAAGAGAGAGAGAGAGAGAGAGAAAAAAAAAGGCGTGTGAAGCACGCAAAGAACACTTTGAGACGTAGCACGGGCCAGAGAAACATGAATGGTGCACGCAATGTGATGACTTGTGTGGTGGCCCACAGTCCCTGTTTCGTTTCAGGGCCTCGTCGACACTCTACTAATGGGGTGGGGCCTCCTCATGACTATGCAGACGCGGACGTAAAGGACTGCTCTGTTCGTTGCCCATGTGCGTTGCCTTGAGTTCGGGCGGCTCAAAAGAGCTCTGCATGGAGAACTGTCTGCTCTCCGTGTGAAGCAGTGGTGAGCTGGGCACAGAGCGGTCGTGTCCGCTCGCGCTCTTCCTGCCTGCTGACATGCGTGATGCACTGTTCTCACGAGGCAGCAGCGACGCTCCCGCTCCAGAGGCACGACGGCTCTCAGGCAGCGTGCCGTAGAAGGTCTGGCTCATTCGAGGCGTGTGATTGCCCGAAGCGAGCGCGTTGGAGTTCGTCTTGGTCAGTGACTGGAAAAAGCTGCGGCGCTGCGTCGTCGCGTGCGCGGGCTCGTCTGGTGAAGCGCTGTTGATGTTGTTGCTGGGTCCAGTCGTGCCGATGCTCGTGTTTGGCAGCGGTGAGCCCGCCAGCATCGTGCTACCCTGCGGCGACTGGGTGCGGTAGGTGTTGATGACCTGAAGCACCATGTCCGCGGAGATGGTCATGTCACCCGGTGAGGACCCGTCTTGCTTGTTGCACCACATCTCCTCCAAGGCGCTGAAGAGCGGTGGCGGGCACGGGTTCGAGATCATGCGCTGCTCGATCCGAGTGCTGTCTCGCTGGAGGGGCACGATGATACTGCAGTTGCGACTGGTTGTGTTTGGTGTGTAGACAGAGAGTCGGCTGCCCTGAAGCAACGCGGCGGCCATCAGGGCGAGCGCACGGGCGTTGTTGTCAGCGCCGGGGGAGGTGGGAAGCTTCACCACCTGCAGCAGCCCGGCGCTCTTCGGTGTCGCGATCAACGCAGCCGTCACGCTGTCATCAACACCTTGCTCCACGAGAAACGCGGGTCGCACGAAGATATCCGACCGCAAAAGTTCGTCGGCGGACGGTTTCGTTGACAGCGAGCGTGGCGTGATGTACGCCTGGTACGTCACGTTTCGGTGGATAAAGAAGAGCAGGTTGACCGTCTCGCTGAAGAACTTCCGGAACAGATTCTGTCGCTCTGTCCCAGCGGCGTTGCTGGAGGCCACGGTTGCGGCAGCTTTCATGTGACGAACGAGGCGGGCCACTAACGCCGCACTCGGTGAGCCGCGCGGCACCACGGCCGTGGAGCTCAGCGTGGGGCTCGTGAGCGTGAAGGAGCCGAGATCGCACGTGAAGGAGATAATGACAAACGACAGCGGCGCCGGCGACGCACTGCGCAGGATATGCGTGCCGTCCAGCAAGAGTGGCTGCGAGGGGCGTTCGACGTTGTTGTTGGCACTGGTGTACCCGAGGCCGTCGAGCGTAAAGGCACGACGGTGTGTGAACTGGCTGCTCGGTGACTTCTTCGCACTTGACGCCTCGGAGACCGCGACGCCGCCGCTGGTGGAGCTGACGACGTCGGCAAGATCAGTGTTGTTGGTGCCGGTGCGGTCGTGGAGGGAGTGCATGAAGGCCGCGCTGGGTCCGCTGAGGTTGTAGTTTGCCGACGACGTGAGTCGCCCGAGGGGCGGCAGCGGGGCCGAGGAGCCCGATCCGTCTGCGATGCGTTTGAGCGGTGGTGTAGGGGCCCGTCGCGGCACCGACACCTTGATGACACGCGCGATCTGCATCGGCCGGTTAAGCCGGTACGCGTGCCAGAAGAAGGACACGCTGCTCCGCAGCGAGCCAGAGCCAGAGCCGTTGTCGTCCGTGCTGCTGTCGCGGGGCCTTTTGGCACCACGCAGATTGGGCACACGCAAGGAGATGGGGTAGAGCACAAAGCAGGTGAACAGGATCAGCGCAAAGAGTGTCTCGACGGAGATGACGGTCAGGATGAGTGTCACGAGTGTCGCGCGCACGAGAAGTGTGCGCTGGTGCCGTCTGATGAGGTGGAAGACGAGGGCGATCTCGTAAAAGCAGTCCTCCTGCAGTCCATTGGCGAAGAAGAGGCGACACCGCACGAGGGTGTTGATGAAGTTGTTCTGGCGACCGTACAGGTAGACGGTGGCGCTGTCGGAAGACGTGAGGGGTGACACCAGAGCGCGCGCGGTGCTGTCGGCCAAGGGTGTGTGGTAGAATATGGAGACACAGCGCAGGAAAAAGAAGAGCTCTACCGCGCCGCCCATAACAAGCGCGACATCAAGCACATCTGCCCACATGACGACTCCCAGTATGACCAGCAGGAGCACTGTCTTGACAGGCCGGCGCCAGGAAATGGCGTCGTGCAGGCGCAGCGCGGTATCCACTAGGGCCATGTAGGGCACCAGCATGAAGCGCACCGCTGCGGTGTCGAACTGCTCTGGCGACGGCTGCGGTGGGGGGCTGAGAGAGAACCCGCTCTGCCTGTCGAGCGACTTGCCGCCCATTGACGACTGCCTACTGACGCTCCCGATGTTGTAGTCACCGGCGCTCAACTGCTGCTGAGATGACGATGTCGCAGCCGGTGGCTGCTGCGGCTTGTACAGCAGCAACTTTGTGAGCGGGACCTTGCCAAACGCATACGGCACGACCTGAAACGTCAGGAACGCACTGCCCCCAACGTCCTTGCCGAACATGGCGTTTGTGGCCATTGTATTGAGGTTGAGTTCCTCAACGAGGGTCGTGATGGTGCGCTTTGCCTGCAGCGTCATGCGCACACCACCACGCACAGACATGAGCTCCTTCAGAGTAATCTTCGTCACACCAACGCAGAGTGGCATGTCAGGGCGGCACTCTTCGTCGTCACCAGGGCGGCACCCAATAGCTGCGGAGAGACGCTCCAGCGCGCCGTTGTTTGGCAGCTTCGGGGGCAGCTGCACAAGCCGAATCTTCACCACACAATCCATCACACTCGCTGGCAATGAGGCCAGGAGCACCTCGCAAGGGGCAGCAGAGAAGCGCTGGGTGCGGATCTCACTCCCGTCCCACTTGGTCTTCACCTGCTTTTCGTGCTGCACACGGTCACGGTGCGTGGTCAGATCAGAGGTCTCCATCTTGACGACCCGCTCGAGCACGAACTGGACGCGCAGCTGTGGGAGGAAACTGCTCTCCTCCCGCTTCTGCGTCGCTCGTCCGCTTGAGGTGTTGCCGTAAAGAGACAGCAAGTCGGTTTTCTTTTGCTGACCTGCGACGGTGGGATGAATCGCAATGTCCAACGACTCGTCGCCGTCACCGGATGGCTTCATCTGCCGATGTGCCGCCAGCATTTGCTTCACCCGGAAGAAGCTCTCGGGCTCCAAGCAGCACACCTTGGAGACCTCGCTGACCCGCAGCTCGACGTGCATTGTCTTGACTGTCTACGAGTTCGCTGAAGTACCACAGTGGACAGGTACAAAAGACTCTATTGGCGGTGGCCACGGTAGGGAGGCGAGCAGGAAAAAAAACAGAGATGAACGTCAACAATATATGTAGAAAAAAAAGAAAAAAGGAAGGAAAACACACACACAAACAGGATGACGGAACGCCGTTGAAAAGGAAAAAATGAAAAAAAAAGGGGAAGCGAATGCGTGTGTGTTTGTGTGTACGATGAGATGGGGAACCAAAGGACGCCAAGTGCTCACGAGGGGGCACAAAGCGAGGACAAACGGATAGAGAAAGAAAGAGCGAAGGGAAACGACAACAAAAAAAAAGGCGGACACCAATCGTTGGGACAGTGTCTGTGAAGCAGCTCGAACAGTTCGGTGGAGGGGGATGCTGAGATTCGTTTTTCGTCAAAGCTTCTCTTTTTCCTCCTGTGCCGGTTCAGCTACGGTCGGTGGTTTTCTGTTGATGTTCCTCGGACGGCGTACACGTGCGTATTTGTGCTGCACAACAGCTACGTGCCAATACAAAAACCAAACAATGACGGTGACGACGTGGGAAATAAACATCAGGAGAGAGTATGTGTGTGTGTGTGTGTGAAACAGGAGCCAGACAAAGGCGACGAATCGACTATATTCTAGGTGGGGGCGTCATGATAACGAGGACAGCAAATCTGCCTGCCAAGCGCATAGTGATGAACTGGGCAGACTAATAGCACAAGCAGGTGCGAAAGGCGTTGGCTGGGTAGCCACGCTAGCCAATCTTCGGTGTAGTGTGTTTTCTTTGCTGACATGGCAACGCAAAAAAAAAAAAAAGATGTACAGACATGGCCTCAAAGACCTCAAGTTCCTTTTTGAAATGTGAGACACATGTTCAGTAAGCCGGGCGATGAGCATTTTTGTTCTATGCATCTATCTATTCACGTGCTGCATGCGGCTCAACAGTATCATAAGTGCTCGGGCGTGCACGCTGTGAAGCTGGTGAGCAGGTAGACACTGGACATTTCTGTGAAGTTCATCATTTCTTTGAGAACCACCGCTTGGCGGGCGTCATACTCATCGTCTACCAGCCGCATCACAGCGGCAAAGAACCTGTGACGGCTGCCTCTGTCTGTATCAGGGTCGCATGCATCATGGTGATGATCGGGCTCCACGGGAGTCCCGTCCCGCTCACTAGCGTTGCTGGACCACGACGATGTGGACAAGGCTTCCACAAGGTGTGTCACGGCCTCCTTTTTCGACTCACCCGAGCCGGGCCGAGCGGAGCTTCGCCGTTCGGGTGGTGTGCTTGTGCCCCGCGCTGTGTCTAGGTCGGCCTCAGCTGAGAGCCGAGAGCCGTCAGGACTAGGTGAAATGAGGTGTGCACGGCGCCGTGTCCCAGCTCGTGGGTCGTCGGCAGCGCTGTTGGTGCGGGGAGGAGTCACACTCTCGTGCACACGTGGGGATCGCGACCGCGATGCCGAGTTAGAACGACTCGCCTCAGACGCAAGCAGCTCATGGAGCAGATTCTGTTGCACGGCCAGCTCGTTGAGCACCTCACCCCATCTATTCTTTCGCGACGGACTGCGCTGCATTGGTTCTCGGGCTGCTACTGACGGTCACCGTAAGAAAAGCAAATTGCGAAAAGCAAAAAAAAAGAAACAGGAGTATGCCGCCAATGGTCAGCCGGACGGTGCAGGAGAGCGAGGGGAGCGAAAAGGAGGAGAGAACGTGTTGCGGACAAGTTGACTTCAGTTTCAGCTAGACACCTACGTACACGCACACGTACACAACTACTGCGTTGCATGCACCGGGCACGGCGTGTCAGACGTGGGGCAAAACAAAAAAAGAAAAAAGTGCACCATGGCTGCAAGAGGAACGAGGGGAAAGCGAGAGAGAGCGTCCGGCGCTGTTGGGTCGCAGACGCACCTCTCTCCACAGACATACTCCGGAGTGAGCAAGTGCACCGCGCTCATTTTCCTTTCCTTTTGTTTTATTCTGTTGGGAAAAAGACGTTTGTCAGTTTCGTTTCATTTACGCGTTGTCACAACGGGCGACATGAATAATATTATCGGCAATGGCATGGATAATGCGACAACAAACAAAAACGCGCGCACACACACATGGATGCGTACGAACAACAAGTCAAGGCTGGGTAGCACTGCCTACTGCCGTTTCTTTGTGTCAAGAATGTTCTCGCTCACTTCCTGCACGGGTGTTTGCGGCTGGCCATCGCCGCTCCTATCCGCGGCTTCCTCACCGTCTTCTGTGCGCGTGGCATCGACCGGATAAATCCACCGTTGGTACAGTAAAATGACAAAGACGACGTCATCACGAAAGCACGCCAGACGGTGGAGCCATGGCATCTTCACGACAAAGGCGAAAAGGTCGTCAATGACGGTATTGAGGGCCTTGTACACGAACGTTCGCCACGGAACCTGCCCGACACTCTTCATCTTGTAGTTGACGAAAATCTGCGGCAACATCATGACAAAGCCGAACATGTACACGAACTGTACTTGGGTGTGGATGAGGTAGGAGTACCAGCTCTTGTGCGGCGTGTACATGAGCGAATAGACGCTGTAGCATGCCAGCACAGGGATCATCGCGTACGACAAGAAGCGAATGGCGTCCTGGTCGTACTGTCGTGTCTTGGTGTCGTACGATGAGCGGAACTGGAGTGCGTAGCCGAAAAGGGTGAAACGTGACGTCATGGCGTGCGCGTCGGGTGATGTGTCTGCCCTTGTCTCCTCAACCCGCACAATTTGGACGACTTGCTTCAGTTTCCAGTACTCGGTAAGCACGCCGATTCCCGATGGTAGCAGAATCGTCCATGAGGTCTCCTGGCTATCCATCAAGTAGAGAAAGATGATGGTTTGGAAGTAGCAGTTGACGGCCACACTGCGCAGCGAGAGACCTTTGAAGTTTTTCCGTCCTCGCCAGAACTTGACGTCGTTGGAGAAGGCCAGGTATTCGAAAAGCATGTGGAGAACCGTGACGATGGTGGTGACTGCCAGGAGATAGGGGTTCGTTTCCAAAAACATGCGTTTTGTCTCATCCAGGTCCTGGGCCGTCATGCCCACCTGCTGGTTGACGCCGGCCTCGAACTGGGTGTACATGAGCACCTTCCACAGAGGCACCGGAAGAATGGCCACACTGAGTGGAAACGGCTCGGCCGCCGTGGACGCGTTCACTTCAACGAGGTGGCTTCGCAGCACCCAGAAGTTGTTTATGTACACCGCCGGCCCGTAGACATCTTCGCTGACGAGCGGCACAAGGTCCACGGCGTTCGGCGGGAGCGGAAAGGCGAAGTCGACGAGTGGACTCAACGTCACCGCCGGCTGCATGTACGCACGATACACAACAGCGTCTCCCTCGGTCTCCTCATGGTCACTGCTGTCCTCACTGGCGTGCTCGGCGACTTCCTCCCCTTTGCGATCGAGCAGCAAGTGCACCTTCTTCTTCTTGTCAGGGAAAAAGCGGATCAGTGGGAGGCTGTCCTGGAACGTTTCACCGCGCATGGTCCATGTCACGCGTAGATTGGCGGAGCAGTTCCGCCTCGCGCACTCTGCAAGGTCCAGCGACCTGTGAACTGTGCTGTTGGGCAGCGCCAGCAGTGCCTCTTTGCTGAACCGCAGGTGAGGAAACTCTATGGGCTCAAAGCCTGCCAAGTCACTGTCGACGCGCAGAGAAAAGGCATCACCTGGGCGTGCGAATGGCCGCAGTCCACGTGCGGCTGACCCGCCCATGGAACTTGTCCTGGTTGCTGCCGCGCCACGAGACGGCGCTGGCTCACTGACAGTCGTCTCTGCCCCTCCATTGGCACCATTTGGGGTCGCCATGAAAGACCCAATAGCCGTCGTGATGAGCAGCTGAACGCCGACGATCCACAAGATTGTTTTGAAATTAAAGCCGCTCCCTTTGCCAGCCTCGGCGGTGGCAGACGCTTTCGGTGGCATGATGCAATCCCCTTGGCCACAAACGATGTTGAGAGTAACCAGGCAGATGGAGAGAGAGAGAGCGAGTGAGAGGCCAAGAGCAGCAGATTTGCCGATTGTGTGTCTGTGTGCGTATGTGTGTGTGTGGAGACCAGGACATGAAGAGGATCAAAGCTCACTGTACGTTTTAGAGTCGTGCAGATGTGCGTTCGGTATCGGAAGTAACACGTGGTCGCAAAACGCGCCACACTGCAAGAGTGCGAAAGAGAGTGGGAGAATAACAAGGAGCCAACGTGTAGCTCCCTTTCCCCGCCCCCCCCCTGTCCCAAACCTGTAGTTTTCCCTGACACATTTCATTGTGCCTGTGTGCTAACGGCGTCGCTTGTGCGTTCATGTATTTTTTTTTATTTTTGCCAACTGCAACATGGAAAGTGCAAACAGGAGCAGCGACAACAACAACGACAACGACAGAACAAGCGAAAGTGGGGGGAAAAAAAGAGGTCAACAGTCGCGCACAGTGTGAGTTCTCTCTCTTAGTGTCTCTTTGTCCCTCCCCTCGTTTCCTCACGCGCCCGTGAAGTTGTACGCACGCAGGTGGCGCGCGCTGTCGAGGTAGTCAGGCGTGAGAACTACAAGACGACCATTCAGCGCTGTGAGCAGACCTGCACCCATCCGATTTAAAATATGCGTCGCTGCCTCACCTGCAAAGCGAAAAAGGATGAGGGGCCGAGACGTCTTGGCCATTTCCCTCGTTGCAGCAAGCATGGTAAAGAGCGGCAGAGGAAACGCTAGAACGAGGAGGCAGCATACAAGAATGACAAGAAAGGCGATCAGTCGCGCCATTTGCCTCGTTGCCGCGCCAGCCTCGGTGGGCCACGCCGTATTAATGCGTGCACGCCAAACGTCTGACAAGGTCACGAACGCCAATGGGCCGAGTTTCTCCTTGTAAATGCTTTGAATACTGCGCGTTTTCACTTCTGCAGGGTTCGCAGGGAGCATGAGGCCGGACCCACGTTCAATCGCTAACCACTGGCTGAAGCGTGGGTCCTTCACGCGGCACAGCTGATTCAGTTTCTGCTTTTCTTCCCCACTGCCGTCCTGCTCGCGAAACAAGGCGAAGACCGTGACGTGCTCCAGGTCGGTGCACGAAGCCAAGTCCACCGCGTCTGGCTTCCGCCCAAAGCGCCGCGTGTAGTCGCGAGCGAGAGCTTCGAGGAGTCGCTTGTACTTGATCGTGATCGCAGCCATCCACGGCGTGGGCTCGGTGTCAAGGCCAGACAGCATTTCGATCTCCAACGCGTTGGCGCCGCGGGCGACAATCGTTTCCACACGGCCGTCACTTTGGGTGCGGTCAGCCTCCTGTGACGGTTGTGTCGTCGTAGCAGTGGACCGTTGTGCTGCTGTCTGGGTCGGGGGAGAGACGACACCTGCATTTTGCTGGCTGCGGACGGGGGCATCCCAGGGGAGAAGGCACATCTGGCACAAGAATGTAACGTGGACAGCATACACGGCAAGTCGGTAGACGGTGGGGACACGGCACGTGAACACGAACAGGTCGTCCACAAGGAACCCGAGCTCTGACGCTGCAAAGGCAGACCATGAAAAGCGCAGGGTGGCCGGCGAGATGTAACGAATGGGAAGCGAGCACTTGCGCATGAGAAAGTTGTCGTATATGTTTGGCGTAAAGTTGTACAGGAACGACAGAACGTAGAGTGAGCCGAAGCACGCCTGGAAGGCATTCTCCAAAAAGTCCGTCGAGTCGCCGGAGAGTACCTGACGCACCACGCAGAGAGCGGTGAGTGCGGGCAGCAGGGCGAGCGCCTCGCGCGTGAGGTCAACGTACGATGCCTTGCGCGCCGCATCCAACACCTTTTCCTGCGCAGACGCGCGCGCGACAGTGGCGCAGTAGTAGAACACTTGCACCACCATGAACAGGTTGAAGCCTGAGACGTACATGACCTCGTACGCGGTGAAAAAAATGAGGGTGCCAATTTTGCACATGGCACCGAGTCCAAATTCCGCATCACTCGTGAGGGGTTTGTGGATTATCTTCTTCAAAATGTAGAAGAGAGCCTGTGCTGAGCTGAAGGCCATGGAGTAGACGCGAAAAAACACAATGGACCGCAGCTGCAGCAGCTCATCACGGTATTTGTTTGCCAGCGCGAGGCGCTGATCACCACGCTGGAGCAAGACATCGTGCGCATGCTGAATCTTCATCGCTTGGTTGCGACAGCGCTCCCCGCACTCGGGGTTTCGATCGGGGTGCCATCTCTTCATTTGCTCACGATACGCCTTTTTAATTTCGCCGGGTGACGCCTTGGAGGAAATCTCCAGCGTTCTGTAAAACGATTCTGCCTCAACGTCAATGAACACCTCCCAGATGGGCCACACCACGTACAGCACGGCGAGCACAACTGTGAGGATGCCGAGCACTCTCAACACCAGATCCGTCCGTGAGCGAAAGCGCGACTCAAACCGTCTCTTTCGATCTAGGTAGTCCCAGAGACAGCAGTCGCGCCACTTGGTGTTGGCCTCACCGTCAAGAGGTTGTTCGGCGTCGTACTCGACAGGCTCAGCCGCGGCGCCGCGATTCACAACAAAAATGCGACCGGTGTCACGCATACGCCCTGCGAACGCACAAAAGTCGGGGTTCTGGTGCACAACATCCGCGGAAACAGACCCAGGCCGGCTCGCGTCTTCGGCAGAGACAACGCGGACATTTACTGGGTTCAATTGAAAGCGCGGGCGTGATGTCATTGCCAAATGGTTGCGTTCAATGCTGACAACGAAAGACTATACGTTTGACAGCACTAAAGCGCACATATGGGGAATAATAGGGGGAAAAAAAGGAGGATGGGGAAACGAGAAGTGGTCAGTCGGTGAGACATTGGATGGGCACACGGAGGGAGGGGTGAAATCGGTCTATTCAGTAGTTGCAAGTGTGCACACACCCACAGCTGCAGAGGGTATAAAACTGAAGACACAATGACAAGAAGGCCAAATACACACAGGTATCGAGAGGTGGCTGCTGAGGTGGTATACACAAGTGTGGCTTCTGTTTATATGTTTCGTCGTTGGACAACAGTTTGAGGAAAACAGAGAAAGAGAGAGGGTGAGACGACAGGTCTATCACAGGAGGTACAACAACAATCCGAAGCACATGTATACAAAAGGAGAACAAAAAACTGATGAAGAAGAACAAAGTGAAAATTGAGTCGTCCGTGAAGGTTGACAGGAGGCAGCAAGTGTGTGTATTTTCGTGAAAGCAAGAGATGAAGATAGATGAATAAAGAGATGGAGAGATAGCGCAAACGAAAAAAAACACGAACCACGGTGAATGACAGTCGAAGGATGTATGTGAGAGAGAGGCAGAGGCCATCACCAAGAATAACAAAAACGTCACAAACTATAAGGCCGAGGTGGCCGTGACGACGAGAGGGCAGGGAGAACACCAACTCTCGTCTACTTTCACTCGTGCACCGTCGTCACTGTTGTCGTCACGGTCTTCAAAACGTCGAGCACGCTAGTTGGAGAAGCGCGCTCGTTGCGATGCCTGACTCCCACCGCGCGGGCGGGCTATGGAAGGTAACTCCGCAATTTTCCCCAGCTCCGCCGAAACAGTGAAAATGTCAGCTCGTTCATCTGGGGACTTGACCAGCATGCGGGTGCGAACGAGTTGCATGAGCGGACGGAACTCTGGCGGACAGGGATCGTCAGTGGAGAACCGGTAGCGCTTCGGAATGGCGTCGATGATTTCTAGCTTCTGTGTGTCGAACGGCATTTCTTCGAAAACGAGGACGTAGATGAGCACGCCGAGAGCCCAAATATCAGCGGCAGTACCCACTTTTTGCTTGGCCCACAGGTCCAACGACTCGGGAGGTCGGTAAAGAAAGGTCATTCGCTCGTCAAGCTCCGCTTCGGCGATGCTCACCTCCATTGAGTTTCGTGCTTGGTAGTATACACGCGATGCGCTGCCAAAATCGCACAGCTTTAGTGCACCGGTTTCGGTGAACAGAAAGTTGTCAGGCTTGATGTCCCAGTGTGAGGTGGGTGGAGACATGGAGTGAAGATGCGCGATTGCATGGACGACGTTGTCCACGATTTCGTAGACTTCAGGGACAGAGAGGTGCTGCCCTGCGCGGATGCGGTTGTTCACGTAACCCTGCAGCGACGGACCCTCGCAGTACTCCATCACAACCCACATCTCCGGAAACGCCGCGTGCGGACGGTACACCACCTCAGAATCAAAGTAGGTCACGACAAACTCGTTCGGACAAGCGGCCTCGTAAATTTCCATCTCCTCCGTCGCGCGCCGATGCTGGGAGTTCTCGGAAAACACATACCTCTTGAGAGCAACACGTTGTCCCGTTGCGTTGTTGTACCCTTCGTACACGAACGCATACCCACCTTCGCCAACGAGTTTTACAGTGGAATACTCAATCCCTTTGATCACTGTGCCCGTTGGGCCTTCGCTACCACCCAGTGCATGGGATGCTAGGAAGGCGTTGACTGGTTCAGGGCAAAAGGAAAGAGACCCTCCCATGTTTTTTTTTGTTATTGTTGTTGCTGCGATTGTTCACGAACGAGAACAGACGCTGAGAAGGAGATGAAGAAAACAAACAGCGACACTGCAACAACGCAGAAAATGTAAGAAAATGTGGCAAAATAAAAAACACAGAGAAGGAAGAATCGGAAAGCGTTTCCTGCATATCAAGACAAAAGAGGTCGTGCGTGTATGTGCGGGTAAAAGTGAGTGACGGTGAGAGACTAGTGGCGTGGGAGTGCGGCGAGATGCGCGCAAAGCATATCATAATTTACTGAGCACGACATTTGTGTCCGTTCTTTCTTTCTTTTTTTTTTTAAGGTGACGACGTCGACTTTAGTGTTACTTAGCGCGAACGCGCCAAATAGGTGTGCGATGGGAGACAAGTATGTCTCCCCCACCTATGAAAAACGCAAGAGGTGCGTGAATGGGAAGTGTACAGAAACACTGCTACTCGTTTTGGTGGTACACGCTTCAGGAAGAGGCAACAGTTGGGTGTTCACGCGTCGCATGACCACGAACACAGACAGAAGCAAAACAGATCACGCCTGAGAGACTCAGCATGCAAAGACAAGCAAAAAAAAAAGTAAATAAATTTAAAAGAACACTTCACAATAAAGAAGAGCAGTGAACAATTTGAGGAAGATGTTGATGGTGTACCAGCAGCAGATGTAAGATGGTGAGGTCGAGTGGCGCGGAATGGCCTCGGAGCAGGTAGGCGGTTGTACTCTCTTTTTCTCAATGAAACCGCTCAAAGAAGGTCACTACAGCTTCCCTGGTGAAGAGCTTTGGTGGCTTTTCAATTCGGGTTCCACGGACATCGAGGGTTTCCAACGAAGGGCACGCCTGAAGCGCTTCAATACCAGCCATATCAACGTCTGTTTGGCTCAATGACACAAATCGGAGGTTCGCAAGTCCGCCAAGTGCACTGACATTTGTGAGGCGTATGCATCCGTCAAAAACCACCTCAACAAGGGAGGTGCAACCAGACAAACCAGCGATGCCCTCGGTGCGCACCCGTGTCATCCACAAATGAAGCTCCTTCAAGTGCCGCAGGGTGCGGACAAAGTTGACGTTCGAAACCAAGACACAACCGCCCAAGTTGAGTTTTTCCAATCCGCGACAGTCACCCAGACCTGCGATCCCCGCGTTTGTGACGCTCGTTTCGTGCACGAAGAGTTCGCGCAGACCTGTCAGTCCCGATAACATGTTGACATCGTGCAGCTCATGGCAAGCACTCAGGTTGAGATGCGTGAGATGAGTGCAGTTCACGAGACCAGGCAGGACGTCACTGTGGAGATGTGTCCGTGCTGCAGAAAAAAAGGAAAGCGCTGTCATTGCACTGAGGTCCAACTCTGTCAGATTCTCACAGTCGTCCAGGCTGAGACGGCACAGATTCTGCGGACACGTGAGGCCGGCGAAAAGATCATCTGTGCAGTTCGATCCATTGAGGCAGAGGTCTGTGATGGAACAGGGTATCTGCGTCGCCACGTTCTTCTGCTGAGCGAATGTCGCACAGTCGTAAATGTGCAATTCCTCAAGTTGGCTTTCTGCAATAAACTGGAGAAGATCAGTCGCTTCGCCGACGAAGGCCCGTAGCTCCAAGCGCTTAAGCCCCGCCGGTGCTTTCCAGCCGTCACAAGAGCGCAGAAACGACACTTCGAGACGCTCGGTAGTCGAGAGTAACGACGACAGACACTTGGAGAGCAACTGCTGTTCCAGTTCGTTTGGTTCATCCGTGAAATCGACCTCGATGCAACAAAATTGGTTCTGAGCAAGGGCGTTGAGAGCTTCAGACAGACAAGACACGGACGTGTCTTTTGCGCTAAAGTGCACTTTTGGGCGAGCCAGTGGAATGTAAAGAGCCCTAACTGGAGGATCACATACGTCCCGCTGCAGTGATACCTGCAACATCGAGGGACCATCGAGACTGTACCGGCAAGCACCTAGGGTAACATGACCACGATTGAGCAGCGCCAAACGGTATAGTGGGCTCACGAAGCTCGTGGTGAGGATTGTTTTTTCATTATTATCAGAAAGAAATGGTATCACTTGGAGCAGCGACATCGCGGGGGTCCGCTTGTGTGCTGTTTGCTTTGTGGTTGGTGATGGTGTTGGGGCGTTGGGGTGCGTGGGGTGTGGGTGCGTTCTTGGCGGAGGGGGGGGGGGGGGGTGGCCGGGCACGCGCCGGCGTCGTGGACCGCACGAACACCCCGCCCACATCAAACGATGCCCAAACACCCCCACGCCCCCCACCCCTCCTCCAAGCGCAAGCACGCACCCACCGCCAATTAGCCCGTCCCCTTCCCCATACCCAGTGCGATGAGCTCTGTCTCCATTCGCCAGGCCACCGTGGCCGATGCCGAGGCACTGTGTGAGCTGGGAAAAGCTACGTTTGCCGAATCTTTCGCTTGCTCGAACACGGCAGAGGACATGCAGAAATACCTGCGCGAGCAGTTTACCCTGGAGAAGGTCCGCGCCGAGCTCACCAACCCCGACTCGATGTTCTTCTTTGCTGCGATTGCCGACACACTGGTTGGCTACCTCAAAGTCAACGTCGGCGCAGCGCAGACTGAGATCAAAGCGGCCAACTGCCTCGAAGTCCAGCGAATCTATGTGTTGCAAGCTCATCAGTGCCACCGTGTTGGTCAAGCCTTGTACGACAAGGCTCTCGAAATTGCCAAGGCCCGCGGTGTTGACTACATCTGGCTCGGCGTGTGGGAGAAGAACCCGAGGGCAATCGCCTTTTACCACCGAAACGGTTTCGTTGAGTTTGACAGGCATGTCTTCGTCCTCGGCGATGACCACCAGATAGGCGTCATGATGAAGTGTAAGCTGTGACGTGATGGGGAATCAAGCGAGATCAGTGACTCAGAAGGTGAGGCACGAAACACGAAGATCTTTTTTTTTGTTTTTGCACAAGCTCTGGTTTGACTGCGCCAACCGCTGAGGAGTCAGTGGAACTCTGTGCTCCCAGCGAAGTCGCCTTGTTGCTAGAAAGGGTCTACGATGGTCTCCTCAATGTACAACAACGAACAATCACCTACACAGACACCACCACTACTGCTGCTGCGTGAGCTTGTGGCACTTACCGCCTTTTCTCCTTGACGCGCCAGACACTCTCACCGCTTCCTTTTTTTCTGGTGGCTGGCGAATGCAGTCAGACTATACCCTGTGTTCTGTCCACATCTGTTTTCAGACACACCTCTCTCGATGCCCTTTCAAACCTTCCACACCCCTCCTCCAAGCGCAAGCACGCACCAACTGACAACCAGCCAACCCCTACCTCCATACCCCGCAAGATGAGCTCTGTCTCCATTCGCCAGGCCACCGTGGCCGATGCCGAGGCATTGTGTGAGCTGGGAAAAGCTACGTTTGCCGAAACTTTCGCTTGCTCGAACACGGCAGAGGACATGCAGAAATACCTTCGTGAGCAGTTTGCCCTGGAGAAGGTCCGCGCCGAGCTCACCAACCCCGACTCGATGTTCTTCTTTGCTGTGATTGCCGACACACTGGTTGGCTACCTCAAAGTCAACGTCGGCGCAGCGCAGACCGAGGTCAAGGCAGACAACTGCCTCGAGGTCGAGCGTATCTATGTCTTGCAAGCCCACCAACGCCACCGTGTTGGTCAGACCTTGTATGAAAAGGCTGTCGAAATTGCCAAGGCCCGCGGTGTTGACTACATCTGGCTCGGCGTGTGGGAGAAGAACGCCAAGGCAATAGCCTTTTACCACCGAAACGGTTTCGTTGACTTCGACAGGCATGTCTTCGTCCTCGGCGATGACCTCCAGACAGACATCATGATGAAGTGTAAGCTGTGACGTGATGGGGAATCAAGCGAGATCAGTGACTCAGAAAGTGAGGCACAAAACACGAGCACCTTTTTTTTTCACAAGTTCTGGTTTGACTGCGCCAACCGCTGAGGAGTCAGTGGAACTCTGTGCTCCCAGCGAAGTCGCCTTGTTGCTAGAAAGGGTCTACGATGGTCTCCCCGACGTACACCAACAAGCAATCACCTACACAGACTGCACTGCTGCGTGAGGTGCTGACGCTTGCCGTCTTTTCTCCTTGACGCGCCTGGCAGCATTCACATTGTCTTTTTTTCTGGTGGTCAGTGCATGGGAGTTATTCCCCGTTTTCTGCTCACATCTATTACCAGTCACAGTTCTCACAATGCCCTCCCAAATCTCCCCTTCTATCTATCTCGTCGACCGCACTCAAACAAAAGAACCGTTAACTATTTAGAAACGTGTCGCAGCAAAAGGCCCCACCCTGTATTTATCCACCTTGCTGTGCCCACGCTTCTCCCTTCCTTCACAACACTTTCACTCACTCACAGGCTTCCGAATTACTTGTCAATCACCACACAACTGTTACTTCCACGTCTACTTCCATGTGGCCTCGTCGCTGGACCGCGTTGTTGCTGTGCGTCGCGGTGGTGGTGTGCTGCGCGCTGCCGCTGACGGTCGCAGCAGCTGAGACGGTGACTGTTATGTCAACGGCCATCAACAGGGTTGGCGAAACTGTGGACGGACTGACCTTCGCAATGGGAAGCCCTACCACGTCTGTCACCACTCCCGTGTCGGTACAAGGCTGCAGCATCACGGGCAGCGGCCTGACATTCCAGCTGTCCAGCACCGCACTCATTCTCAACGCCACGGTTGCGGATGCGACTGTGACGGATACGACGATCGTCGTGACGGGAAACCCGACATCGCACTCGAGCATTGTCATCCGTGGCGTGACGGCGACCATGACTGGCACCACGCCGCTGGTGAACATGAAGAACTACGTGCCGAATACCTACACCACGCTCGCCATTATACACATCTCCGCGACCTGGACGGGCGGTGGCACAGGCGGTGCCGTTGTGTACACTGGTGGCTTAGCTCAGGGGTTCATTAACAGTGCACTGATTGTCCACCACGTGCACGCCAAGAACGCCGCTCATCTCTTCATCTATGATGCGCCAATGTGTTCAGGCACGTGGTGCTTTGACTCCACGAATGGCCTGATTTCCTTTGCCTTCAACTACTGCGAAGACTGCACTGGTCCGATGATCAATGTGGCGGCCGCCACTCCACTCTCGTGCGGCACTACTGGAATGCTGCGCTTTGCGAACAACACCATCACTGGTGGACAGCCGTTCTTCAGCACTATCAATGACAAAGGTCTCCACGCAGGCGTACAGGACGGCCACGTTATTGTGTCTGGGATCTACTCGGACGGCGACCTCTTCTCCCTTCCGACAACTGGGTACATAGCCATGTATGGGGAGTCTTCAATCACAATGCGGCACATCAACGTGCGTGCACTCGGTATCCCC
This sequence comes from Wallacemonas sp. MBr04, assembly GCA_030849635.1. Classification (NCBI taxonomy): domain Eukaryota; phylum Euglenozoa; class Kinetoplastea; order Trypanosomatida; family Trypanosomatidae; genus Wallacemonas; species Wallacemonas sp. MBr04. The sequence goes on from JASANR010001556.1 coordinate 157,658, forward strand.
AACAACGGCAAGACATTTCCGAACGTGGATGGAGCTCCAAAGGGCACATCCCGGCACGTCTTTCTTGGCAACATCACTGAGAATGGCGTTCGATTCGATGAAACGACACAGCAGGGCTACACCAACCTGAACATTGACTACGCTAAGACGGTGCTGGTGGACGATATGGGCTTCATCGCATACAACCCGAACCAGCTGACTGGGATGGGTGGCAGCGGCACACCATCCCCTTCCTGGGCTTACTGCCAACGCAGCCTCACCTCCAGTGTCTCCACGGAGGTACTCTACGGCGACAGTGCGGTGCCTGTGCTGCGCGCGATGTGCGTCTGTGCAGACTCCACTGTTTACATGCCGTATTGCACACTCAGGCCAGACCCGTACGCGTGGTACGACGGCTTCAATGCACTGGACACGTTGAAAGTGTTCCTGGTGGAATCCCGGGCTGGTGTGGCCTCTCCGCAGACGTACGCTGGCAGCCTCCAAAATCTGTGTCCTACATACAACGCCACGCTGTACGAACCCACAACTGCTACCCAACAAGATGCGCTGGAGCTCATGATGGATGCGCGCAGTGTGCCGAGTGACGCGAACGTGTACGTCGGCGCGCAGTACGCTGGCCAGACGACGCAAGACGGCTCCTGGACGTGGTTGACGACGGGCGATACCTTCACGAGCAAGTACGGCCTGGACAGCGATGACCCATCGCTGAGTGCTGTGCCGTCGACGACGGCGTACACTAACTGGGCCACTGCGAACCCTGTGATGACCGTTGCAGCGGACGGCACGCCCTCTGCCCGCTACATGGCGATGAACAGCGCGTCTGGTGGCTGGGTGAACCCCGCTGCTGAGACGCGCACGTTCTACGCTGCGTGTGTGCCTGCGTCCGCACCCAAGGCCTACGACATCACGATTGCGACACGCAGTGGGACTTCTCTGAGCTCTGAGGCACTGTGTGGCGAGAACCGCGCGCCGCTGATTGTGCTGGATGCGGATGTGCAGGCTGCGCTGGAGCGTAAGCTGATCGAGACGAACACGGATGCGGCTGCGACTGTCCTGCTCGGTGGCCTGTACAACACCGACACCAGTGCGTGGACGTGGGTGCGCGATGTGCGTGACGTTTCGACCGCCGTGTCAGCGTTCGGCTCCACCAACAGCGGCACGTACACGGACTGGGCACAAACCTACCCGACTTCCTCCGTTGACACAGAACGCTACATTGGCTTCAGCGCGTCCACTGGTGGCTGGGTGAACGTGGCATCAGTGGCCGATGCATCATACGTCGCGTGCGAACCCATGTCGTACACTCCTGATACCACTGGCTTGTACACCGTGACGCTCCCCACTGGCTGGAAGTCGACGACGGAGAACATGGCTCTCATGTGCTACAGCGGCGGCGTCCAGGGGCGTCTCATGCAGCCGACAACTGCCACGAAGCAGACTGCGCTCGAATGCATGGTGAGCAATGCTGCCAACGCCGACGCCAACACTGTGGGTGTCTTTGGTCTGTTTTACAGCGACGGCACGTGGAGCTGGGTGAGCACGCCGCAGTACTACCCCGATGGCGCGACGCCTCTGAACGCGGGGAGTGACTTCACGAACTGGGCCAGCGGCTACCCGCAGTCCAGCGTGGCGAGCGGCGCCGTGGCTGGCTTCAGCGCTGCTGCTGGCGGCTGGGTTGACGTGGACCCGAGCACGGTGACCAACTGGGTGGCTGTGTGTGAGCCGCTGCCCGCCGACGAGCCTGCGGACGACGCGATGAACAAGATATTCAAAGCGGCGTCGGCTCCCAGTGTGCCGCTGGCTGGCGCCAACGCGATGATGCAAGCCTGCGCGGCGACGAACATGAACCCTGTGCTGACGCTGACGAGTGCGGCTGCCGAGCGCGCGCTGAAGCGGCGCCTGCTGCTGGACGGCGTGGACACCACGTCGACCACGGTTGTCGTTGGCGGGTACTTCACGGACACGAGCCTGCAGAGCGGCGACTGGGTGTGGATCAACTCGTGGGACGACAGCCAGCCGACGGCGTTCACGAACCACTACGCGCTGACGAGCCAACCCGCTGCGACGGCTGTTGCCGGTGCGTACACGAACTGGGCAGCGAACTACCCGACATCGTCGTCGTCCTCTTCTGCTGGTCGGTTTGTGGCGTTCGACGCGCAACAAGACGGCTGGATCAACACGAATGCGGCGACGTCACCGCTGTACGTGGCGTGCGAGACCTACGACATGACAGCGGCTGAGGCAGCAGACATGCTGTTCATTGTGACAGTCAACGGAGCGCAAGGCATGCAATTACCATCTGTCTACCGTGGCAACCTCGACAACCTGTGCCCTGCGTACAATGGCACGCTGTTCGAGCCCAACAGTGTACTGAAGCAGCGTGCGCTGACACTCGTGCGGAGCGCTCAAGGCATCAGCAGCACCACCGCTGTCTTTGTCGGCGGCGAGTACAGCGGAACGACACAAACAGATGGCACGTGGAACTGGGCCTCATCTGGCGCCTTCATGCAGAACTACGCTGTGACCGGAAGCACTGGCACTGCTGCGGCCCTTGTGGATCGCTACAACAACTGGCGGTCCAGCTACCCGAGTGGCACGCTGCCGACCAACACCCAGCCAGGACAGCGTTTTGTGGCGTTGTATCAGAATGGGTGGTACAATCCTACGAGCACCACTACCAATTCTGTTGTTGCTGCATGTGTCCCAGGGCCGACACCCTACAACTACGGCATCAAGTCTGTAAGGAATCCCAAAACTACATTCAGTCCTACGCTGATGTGTGGTGGTGGATACACGCTTGCGATCGTTCTCAACGCGAGTGTTCAAGCAGCGATTGAGCGCGTCGTTATTTCATCTGGTCAAACACCCGAACTGGCCCGCATGATTAGCATTCGCTACAATGTCACCACAGGCCGATATGTCTGGTTGCAGGATCTGCGTGATCCCGCCACCGCTGTGGGTTCCTTTGTTCCTGGTGACACGAGTGACGGCAGCTACCAAAACTGGGCACCTCTGATTGGCGTTCCAGCTAGCCGAGTGACGAATCAATATGCTGGAACACGTTCAGTAGAAGGTGGCTGGATTTATGCAAACTCATACGCTGCCCCCACGTACCTTGCCTGCCAGCCCTACACACTGCCGACGGACGAGCAAACGGACACTCTGTTCATTGTCAAAGCTCCCACAGGGATGGCCGCACCACAGACGTACGCTGGCGGCCTCGAGAACCTGTGCCGCGCCTACAACGCGACTCTGTACGAGCCAAGCACTGCGTACCGCCAGGATGCACTTGAGGAAGAAATGAACACGCTGATCGCAGCGGGCATGGCCAACACAGCTGACGTCTATATTGGCGCGCGCTACTATGGCGACACGGCGACCGGCGGTGTGTGGGCGTATGAATCGTCCAACGGTACGACCACTGGCGTGTTCACTAACAACTTTGCTACAGGAGCAGTGGTGTTGACAAACCGAATCACGTCGTGGGCCACTGGATACCCCGCTGGATCGCTGACGACGGACGGCACGCCGGGCCCTCGCTTCGTGGCATCGCGACGCGACCTCAATGGGTGGGTGAACCCGACGACGGAGACCACTGACTTCTACGCTGCCTGCTACACGTCGTCACCACCTGAGGAGTTTGACATTACGCTGGAGCCGCGCTCTGCTTCAGCGATTGACTCGTACTCACTGTGCGGGTTCGGTCGCGCGCCGCTGATTGTGCTGAACGCGAGTGTGCAGGCTGCGCTGGAGCGGAAGCTGATCCGTGATGGAGTCGCCACGAGCGCGACTGTCCTGCTTGGTGGCCTGTACAACACCGACACCAGTGCGTGGACGTGGGTGCGTGACTTGCGCGACTTTTCGACCGCCGTGTCGACGTTCGGCTCCACGAACAGCAGCGCGTACACTGACTGGGCCAAAGGCTACCCCACCACATCACTGAGCACAGAACGCTACACTGGCTTCAGCGCGAGCACTGGTGGCTGGGTGAACGTGGTGTCTGTGTGCGATGCATCGTATGTTGCGTGTGAACCGTACATGTCCCCCCTTGACGAGGAAGCGTCCAAGCTGTTCCTGGTGGAGTCCCGCGCTGGTGTGGCCTCGCCGCAGACGTACCCTGGCAGCCTTGACAATCTGTGTCCGGCCTCCGATGGCACGCTGTACGAACTGACAGCTGCACTGAAACAGGATGCTCTGGAGCGCGTCATGAGCATGCGCGGTGTGCCGAGCGACGCGAACGTGTACATCGGCGCGCAGTACGCTGGGCAGACGACGCAAGACGGCTCCTGGACGTGGTTGACGACGGGCGATACCTTCACGAGCAAGTACGGC